>JAIFHC010000793.1:0-50000 GCA_021229015.1 Solen grandis | reverse complement strand
CATACAATTTAAGAATTTGAGTATGACATAGAGCGAAGAATTGTTGGTAGATTTTGAACCTGTAGTTGAACACACAACAAACACATATTCATGTAGATATTGATTTTCTGGATTCTAACCCGACAACCCAATATCGTCATTTTTCATCCATATTCTTGTCTTGAAACGCGGAACTTAAATGCCAAATACATGTTATTCCAGTTCCCACTTAACATAGATATAGACAGATGTAAATAAAAAAAAAGATGTATGTCTATGAGTTATTTGTTTTTCATCTTTCTCTTCTTTACCGATCCCCCCCCCCCCCCCCCCCCCTTCTATGAAAATGGGAACTAGTATACTAGTATTTCGGCAATTTTTCTAGATCGTAAATTACCCCTTATTCGCTAAATTAATTACGTCATCAATATATTTCGTTTATAAAATACTGAAAATTAATACGCATCATGAGAGCGCGCGCTATGAACTGTATGTTTTGGTGAATGTGCGTAACGGGGAATATAATCAAAGCGCCAATGCGCTGAGAGACGGAGACGAGATTAACAGCAAAAAGCTATACTCTCAAAAAACTCAGTATTTCACACTTTCCTGCAACTATATTCGCTGTGAAACAATCGAATTCGCTCTCTGTTTGTTACATAACAATCCGGAATTAGGGTCATTAACTTGACTTCATTCATGAGTCGAAAGCCTAAGTAGGTCATTCCTTTCAAACTGATGTATACACTCTATCTGGTATTACGTAAGTGTAGAAATTGACAAGGTATTTGATTGTTGTTTGACTTTCTATTTCAAAGTCAAGAAATGCTCTGGGAGAAACCTAACTCGCCATTTTGCAAAATTACGTGTGAACTACTTTAGGTTATTTACAGACATGCGAACTTGCGAAGCGCTACTTTTTTTTCTTTTTACAGGGACAGATCTTCGTGTATGTAAAGTAGGTTGTTGTTCTGATTTATAAATATCACGGATATTTTGTTCACGCTTAAAATGGATGTTTCCAGAATTAAATAATGGTGAAATAAAGAATGTTAACAAACAAAAACACATGAAAAGCGGTTACGGTTATGATTTAAGCGCCTATGTAACATATGCTACTCGTATTCGTTAGTGAAAAATCGCATTGCATGGATCCACACTAAACGCGAAGAGGTACAGTAAACTTGTCGTGTCAAAATATACAAATTAGCAAGGTCAGCGAGGCCTGTTTTCAGTTTGCAGCTACTAAAGACGTCTGTGCCGTCTAAAACTGTTTCCCTTCTTTCTCTCTGTATAGAGAGATGCAGGTCTGTGAGAAAGTTATATGTTACAACCACCTTAAATGTGTTACCATCGGGACTAGATTAAGGAATGGAAGCTCTGACATTTCACCGTCAAAATGTTTTTTGTACGTCACGATCATGTTGATCTTGTTACATTTTCAACTTTCTGACGAATTTTACGCATTACTCGTAGCGTATTGTTATATAGTCCTTCCTAAACATGACATGACGTTATCTAGCATTTGTATGTACACATGTACCTAGTGTAAACCATATTGGTGAATTCGCAAATAAGTTATGAACGTGTTAGGAAAAAAACAAACACAAGTAGTCCGTGTGTGTTATTATATATTAATGATACAGTTGTCAATGCCAACAATGAAGTCATGTCACCATGGAGACTAGCGCTGCAAGACAGGTAGAATGAAACACCGGTAAAGAACAGTCACATAGCAGACACAGGATGGAGAAACCGGTTCTCCGGATTATTGGTAAGATAAACTTTTTATTCATTAGTTTGGGCTTTTTTGTTTTAATTTCAAATATAATTTTTCATAAGGAAAATAATCTGTATGACTGAGAATTGCATTTTGTAATATACTTCTACAAAATTGCAGCATGTTTCACCGTACTAAGCATACTAACTCAGTAACAGTAATATTTTATATCTGTTTATTACATCCAATGTTTAGTATTCAATGCGGAGGGAGAGCAGTTTCACTAGTCTCTTAACAACATATCAAATACACGACCGCAATTATTTTATTTGCGCATATCTCATTATATTTTTGTCATTTTATCCACATATTGTTTTTCCTTCAGAATTATGGCTCGTTGTGACACTTTGTGCATTGTGCAGCCAAGGAGACTCGCAAGCTGGAGAAGTTAATACGAATTTGAACTTGGTTTCTCCAACCGCAACCGGAAGTCCCAACATACTCGCTACGAATCCACCAAGTGATGATAACCCTGTCTCTACACAGGCGACCACAACAGGAGCGGCAAGAAATGATAAGAGACCAGAGAGACCAAGAAAACCCATGAACAAAACCAGACCCGTTGTAGTACCGTCAACAGAAAACGTCTCAGTCAAATCAACTACTGTGCCATCAAGAGAAATCAAGCCAGGAGCAATTCCGCCATTTATAATACCGCCACCAGGACTTCAAAATAGTACAACTTCATCTCCAGTAGGAATTGTTTCTGAATCAAGGCCACCGTTTATTAAACCTCAACCAAAACTTGAGTTTGTGAGTAACACTAAATCAGGAAATCTAAATGATTTAAAGAGAGGTAACGTTACAAACAGACAGAAGAGGCCTGTCACTGCAGGAACTGCCAGACCATGCTCGGGTTCAGACTCTGGGCCGTGCATTAAAGAAACGAAATCTTTTGCCAGCTCAAGCCCATTTAAGGAGATGATTAACAACGCGTTCACCTTTATTGGACACAAATACCCACCTGTTCAGAAGATGTTCAGTAAGGGTTCGGAATTGATCAACTCGCTCTCTAAGAAAGGCAAGCGCTTCCTACATCGGATGGTCGGAGACAATGACGGTATGTGTTTTCATTGTATTTTATTTTAGCTTGAATATGATACATCCTCAGGCAGACCGACCGACCGACCGACAGACCGACAGACAGACAGACAGATAGATAGATAGACAGATAGATCCAATTGTCCTATTGGTAGCAGCAGCAGCAACAACAACAACAACAAGTAAACAGACCCGTCATGTAAACAATTATTTATCAAAAAATTATGTACATGTATTTAGTATCAATGTACAAGCAGACTTCATATATATGAGTGTTTAAAATACATGTATCGTCAGAACAAAGACTCCCTACATTCAAATACATTCTGTCACGGAATCGGGAGGTCTTAAGATTCGATCCCCGTTCGCGACATACCAAAACCTTAAAACTGGTATCTGTATAGCTCCCTTGCTTGGCGCTCAGCATATAAGAGTAGTTCCTGGACTGGTTGGTCCGGTGTCAGGATAATGTGACTGAGTGTGGTATCATGTCACATGTCTACTGGTTGGTCCGGTGTCAGAATAATGTGACTGAGTGTGGTATCATGCCTATATGGCCTATATCTACAGCGTTATATTGCAGTGTGGCAGCACAATATCTGTCTCATGCCATATTGTCAAATTACTGAAATACTGCCGGCGGGACATACAAACAATATGAATATGAAGAAAATGAAACACAAAATACAGTGGAACCTCTCTAAACCGCACCCTCTGGAAACCGGAATACTCTCTAAACCGCACGATTTCAAAAGTCCAGATTTTTCCCCTATATGTTTCATATTGAAAAAAACTCTCTAAACCGGACCCTCCGAATACCGCACGAAAAATTTGGGATATTTAGATAAATTGTACCTATTTTAACCTCTGCAAACCGCACACAAATTTTCTGTCCGAGAAAAATAACCGCATGATTAATTTGAAATTCTGTACTGTAATTATATGTTTATGGCCGTAATAAATGCTACAGAATATAAGAACATATTTAAACTAAGAACAGCAAATCACTACTTACCTGTCGAAACTGGTCGCCACGAAGGAACGCCTTTCCAGGACAGAATATGCAACCTGTGTAACACCTCTGAAATAGGAACAGAAGAGCACTACCTATTATACTGTAACTACTTTAACTCTGACCGTGAATCACTGCTAGGTTTCATCAATGCTAATGCACGACCACACATAAATACAGAGTACATGCTATCAAAAGCACCTGTCAACGTCCTGAAAAACGTTAGTCGGTTTATTTCTATTATATTCAATAAATTTAAAAGATTTACAAATAGACTTACCTAATATTGAAAACAATCCCAACCTCGGCAACATTCGCAGTCAAAACACTTCTGATTGTTTGGGTCCCATAAACATGTCTATCTCATGCAATGAGTCTCGAAACCATCACGTCTATATCGTGCAAGTTGAGCTTACGGTTTCTCAGTAGGTCAAAGTATTTAAAAATATCTCTGACCCTCTTAATCTTTCTCCCCTCTCTCTCTCTCTCTCTCTCTCTCTCCACACACACACACCCCCTGTACACCACTCTCTCTCTCTCTCAATTTACTCAATAGTGAATTAATAATTGTCTTGCATATATACATGCTTGACTTGTTACATACATTTATGTTAAATATTTCGAAATTATGAAGTTGTCGAAGCATATTTTCTACACAGCATGAAACATGTATCGCATTTTTGATACAAAATATGCCTTATTTGATCTCTCTCCCTTTCTCTCTCCCTCTCTCTCTTAATTTACTTCTATCAAAACAGATGTGTATAAATTATTGTTGATTATGTTGGCTAAACCTATATAAGTCTAAATTTGTGTATTTGTAATTTTTTTGTTGTTCGATGGAAATGTGACATTTGAAATTCCCTCCACACATAAGAACACGAATCAAACAAGCACTCACACACTTTCACACACGAACACCCCCAGAATGTCATTTGATTTATTAATTATTTTTTCTCTCTTTCTATTTTGCATTCTATTAAGGCCAAATTAAATTCCTTCTTCTTGACCGGAAATATCACCATATATGATGAATTATTATTGTATATCCCCATGTTGTATGCATTTATAATACCTGGGTGAAAATAAAGGAGTTGTTCTGTTCTGGTTTGAGATTAATCGATGTTGCAATTTTATTCACTATGTGTGAAAAATACAATAGCGGTGCTTGTTTACAATGACTGGATTGATCAATTACAGAATACGGTAATAATAGTGTTAATCAAACTTAATGAGCATCAGAAGTGTATGATAATTAAATCAGAGATTAATTAAAAAGAAAACCGTCATTTCGTTTCCTTCATAAATGTTGATGGTTACCGACAAATGGTTAATTAATTTTTTTTTGAATCTGGGAATTTGCTATTTTGATAAACTTTCAATTCAATTCAAATTCCTTTATTAACTCATTCCATTTTACAGTAATGGATAAGAGAGGTTATAATAAGTACAACATATAAAGAGGCTCTAGAAAAAATAGAAGTAGTAACACAGTAATTGAGATGATTTCACTAATACATTTTGTAAATATATATTCTAATATATAAATAATTCAGTTGTACAGGTGGAGAGTCATTGTTTCACAATTGCCATTTAAAGAAAACAACAACAACAAAACATCAATTTAAACATGTTGTCAGAATATCTTCCAATTAATCATTATGTTATAATATTACCTTATCTTAGTCAAAATTGATTGTACAAACTTAAATAAATTTATGTTTTGTCTTGTTTTTTGAGTTCATTAGTTTCTCTAATTTAAAAATATTTGGGTTTCTATAAAAATAGGGCTTTAGATATTTCTTTCTGTCATCTGTTAAATTATTGCATTCAAAGAGATAATGGAATTCGTCCCCTAATTTATTGACGCAATGTGGACAAAATCTTTCATTTAGTGCGATTCGATTCCATTTACCTATTTCTACCTGCATTCTATGATTACGAGTTCTAAATCTGATTAAATATTTTAAATATCTGGAAGGAGTTTTTATTAAATAATCTTTAAAACCAAATTTTGTCTTGAATATTTTATAGAATGTATCATTGCTTGAGCTGTTTACAAGACTATACCATTCATTAACAAATAAATCTTTTAAGTTTTGCCTTACAGTTAGTTTCAGCCATTTCGGGTTAATAGTCAATTGATTACTCCAAATATTATTCAATCCACATTTAATTAAAATTGATTTAACTGTGTAAATCCATAGATATTTTTTTCTTAAGAGATTGGTCTTGTAGGTGTTTTGATTCATGTACGATACTGTTATAAATTTTGGCTGATAGTTTTTTAAGGGGTGTTTTCATGTGATAAATGTAACTTTGACCAATAAGCTATTACCCTAGTTTCAATATCGACTGAAAGGGGAAGTGTTCCTGTTTCTCCATAAATAATGTAATTTGGAGTAGATTTTTTACATTTCAAATATGTTTTAAAAACTGTAATTGTACTCTTTCTAAAACTGAATAGTTTTATTGAAAAGTTCTATTTGTAAATCAATAGGTAAGGATAATCGGTTTATATTTCTTAATAAGGAGTACATTGCCCTAGTTGTTTGATTTGCTAAATGTTTTTTACATTTCTGGAAAGAACTGAACGACAGAAATATATTCCTAGATATTTGTATTCTTCTTCAATTTCAAGTGTATTCCCTTTATAAACAAAATTGTTTTCAGCTAGTCTACCCTTTCCAAAAACAACAACTTTAGACTTTGAAATATTTATAGTTAACTTCTATAATTTGCATAAGTATCTAGAGCATTTTGTAATCCGGATGCAGATTCAGACATGATAACAGTATCGTCTGCGTATAAGAGGATAAATATTTTTAAGTAATTTTGAATGTTCATTTCGTGGTCAGGCTCTTTATGTGGAAGATTCACACCATTTGCAACATTATTTCGTAAAAAATAATCGTGTAAATCATTTAAAAATACGGAAAATAGTAAAGGAGAAAGATTTTCTCCTTGTCTTACACCAATATTACAAGGGAAAAAATTAGATACTTCTGAGTTATGAATTATACATGACTTAATATTATTGTACATATTCTTTATTAACATTAGACATTTACCATTTATATGTGTATTCAATAATTTCATCCACAGCCCACTTCTCCATACAGTATCAAAAGCTTGTTTTAAATCAATAAATGCGCAAAATAGTTTCTTTTTGCTATTATTTAAATATTGAATTATATGATTTAAAATGAATATGTTATCTACCGTTGAAAATCCTTTTCTAAAACCTGACTGGAATTCAGTTCATAATTGTTTTGATTCAACAAACAAAGAAAGGCGATTATTTATTACACAAGTGAAAAGTTTACCCAGGCAACTAAGAAGTGTTATCGGCCGGTAATTAACTTTAATTGAGTAAATATGACGGCTTAGATATATTCAGGGTTCTTTAACTTAATTAATACCATACACATAACATTTGAAGAATATACATTGAATCCCATACTTTTGTCTTCTAATAATATGAAAATAGTTTGTAATATTTCTAAACTTGTGTATGAACCTAATAACATTCGTAAAAATACTCTGGAAATTTAACTGTTCCGCTTTAGTATAATTTATTCATGTTCTGGTTCTGTATTGTATGTTTTTGTACTTTTCGCTTTTATATTGTGTACGTTTTATTACTTATGTTTTGTACTTGCCATTTTATGCAATTGTATGTGGCCAAAGGCAGGATACTGCCGATTTTGCCTCAAATAAAACTGTAAACATAAAGCAAAATAAGCACTGAAAGAGCAAAAACCTCTGTAAACCGCACACCTCTGAAAACCGGACATTTTGGCTGGTCCGGGCACCGTGCGGTTTAGAGAGGTTCCACTGTATATAAAAAAGAAGAAAGATTAACCATATAAAAATCGGAGTTTATAAAGAGCATTATTTTCTCAAAGAAAAATCTTAGTGATTAATTACAAAATAATTCATTCATTCATATTTTATTGGCAAATCAGCATATGATAAATGCCTTTGGCCATTTACAGACATACAAATATGGCGACAAAGACTTTAAACAAATTTACAAAGTAACACAAATATATATGTATAGGTATAAAAAATGAGAATTTAAATATAAACAAAAATCTCTGTATATTTATAAAAAAAATTATGCAGAAACAGAAGCATTTTCCAGGGTATTTGAACGTATCTTGAATGCCTCTCTTAAAAATTTACATAAATTAAGTAGTTTCTTTTTGTTATTTGTCGAAATTATATTATAAAACATTTGCAGATTTGGCCACGTAGTGCGGCCAAGATATTTACACCGAATAGAAGTATAAGCAGTACAACACAGGAGGAAATGATATTCTGATTCAACTTGATTAAGATTACACATTTTACATATTCTTTGATCCCTAGCAGTTCCATTATATCTACCAGTTTCAATTTCAAGAGTGTGCGATAAAGTTCTAAACTTAGTTAAAAGTATTCTTAATTTATTGCTTGATATCATGATTAAATATTTTTCTTGATTAAAATTCGATTTAAACTTACAATAATAATTCAATATAGGCAATCTGTTAATTGTAGCATGCCAGTCTTGCACATACTGATCACGTAAAGTATTCTTTATAAGTTGAAAATGATACATACTTGTTTGTTATTTCGCTTTAAATAAGAAAAACCTAAATTATCTAATAATTCATCAATCCGTTTAGCCCAATTATAAGAATTCAAAGTACATAGGTCATTGTAAACAACATAGAGTGTAGAATTAACATCTAACATTATTTTTGTCCAAAACTTTAAAGCCCGTTCCTTACATAAAACAGTCAATGGGTAGCGACCTAGCTCACCATATACAACTGCAGATGCAGCTTGTTTTTTAACCCCTAATATATATTTACAAAATCTGAGATGTAGTTTTTTAATTACAGTACAGTTATATACTCCTCAAACCTCAGCATTGTATAACAAAATTGGCACAACCATTGTATCAAATATTTTTAACTTTGTTTTAATATCAAAATCGAACTTATCAAAAACATATAAAACAGTACTATATGCACAAAGAGCTTGTTCACTTAACGCCTTAAGGTCAACTGAAAAATCACCCGTATATTTGAATTTCACACCAAGGTAGGTAAAACAGTCAACTCGTTCGATTTTTTCACCATTTATAAAAAAATCAATATTGTGTTCTTGTTTTCTTTTTTCAAACATACACATTTTTGTTTTATTTATATTTATTTTTAAACCCTATTTACATGAATATTCATAAATTTTATCAAGTTGATCTTGTAAACTACAAGCACCAGTAGTAAAGATAGCTATATCGTCAGCGAAAAGAATCATGTACATTTCAATAAATTTATATCGTTTTCGGACAAACTATTTATATCAATGGATGAGACAATGCCATTAATGAAAAATAAAAATAATATCGGGGATAAGGGTCCCCCTGCTTCAAGCCAATTGTTACATCGAAGAAGTCAGACACTTGCATTTTAGAAGACAATTTTACACATGACTTAACAGAGGAATAAATAGCTTTGATCATGTTGGTCATTTTACAGCTGACGCCGCTTTCCACTAATTTATACCATAACGCTTCTCTGTTAAACGTATCGAAAGCGCGTTCATAGTCAATAAAGGTACACCACAGTTTACACTGTTTTGATAATATTTTCTGAATAGTAGCATGTAATAAAAACACGGCGTCTACTGTAGACCGACCATCACGAAAACCGTACTGGGAATCAGTAAATACATTTGTATGTTCACACCACTTATTTAATCTATTACGTAGCAACAGTGAAAATATTTTTGCAACAGTATTAATAACAGTTATACCTCTGTAGTTTGCAGGGTCCCTCTTATCACCCTTTTTAGCTCGACTATTCGAAGAATATGAGAACTATTGTAGTCACCCTGACGTCGGCGTTGGCGTTGCAGCTTTTGGTTAAAGTTTTGCGTGCAAGTTACTATCAACTTTATATCTCAATAACCATTTATGGTATTGACTTGAAAGTTTATAAATATGTTCAGGGGCATCATACAACCAAGGTAGATAACTCTTGACTGAATTTAATATGAATTATGGCCCCTTTTTAACTTAGAAATTTTGGTTAAAGTTTTGCATGCAATAGAAAATTTGGTTAAAGTTTTGCATGCAAGCTACTATCTGTTTGTATCTCAATAACCATTCATGGTATTGACTTGAAAGTTATGAATATGTTAAGGGGCATCATACAACCAAGGTAGATAACTCTTGATGGAATATATTACAAATTATTGCCCCTTTTTAACTTAGAAATTTTGGTTAAAGTTTTGCATGCAAGACTCTCATGCTTATATCTCAGTATCAAGCATGCAATTGATTTGAAACATCTTTAATACATCTAGGGGTATCATACTTTCATGGTAGATAACTCTTGATAGAATATGTTACAAATTATTGCCCCTTTTTAACTTAGAAATTTTGGTAAAAGTTTTGCATGCAAGGTACTTTCATGCTAATATCTCAGTATCCAGGCATGGGATTGATTTGAAACATCTTTAATACGTTTAGGGGTATCATACTTTCATGGTAGATAACTTTTGATGGAATATATTACAAGTTATGGCCCCTTTATTAACTTAGAAATGTTGGTTAAAGTTTTGCATGCAAGGTACTTTCATGCTAATATCTCAGTATCCAGGCATGGGATTGATTTGAAACATCTTTGATACATTTAGGGGTATCATACTATCATGGTAGATGACTTTTGATGGAATATATAACAAGTTATGGCCCCTTTTTTAACTTAGAAATTTTGGTTAAAGTTTTGCATGCAAGGTACTTTCATGCTAATATCTCAGTATCCAGGCATGGGATTGATTTGAAACATCTTTAATACATTTAGGGGTATCATACTTTCATGGTAGATGACTTTTGATGGAATATATAACAAGTTATGCCCTTTTTAACTTAGAAATTTTGGTTAAAGTTTTGCATGCAAGTTACTTTCATGCTTATATCTCAGTATCCAGGTATGGGATTGATTTGAAATATATTCAATATGTTTAGGAGTATCATACTATCAAGGTAGATAACTTTTGATGGAATATATTACAAGTTATGGCCCCTTTTTTAACTTAGAAATTTTGGTTAAAGTTTTGCATGCAAGGTACTTTCATGTTTATATCTCAGAGTCCAGGCATGGATTTGATTTGAAACATCTTTAATATGTTTAGGGGTATCATACTATAAAGGAAGATAACACTTGATGGAATAAATTAAAAATTATGACCCCCTTTTAACTTAGAATTTTGATTAAAGTTTTGCATTCAAGCTACTACCCAGCTTATATCCAGAAATTGCTTGTGGAATTGACTAGAAAGTTAAGGAGTGTCTCAAGGGCATCAGAAAACGGGAGGATAACTTTTGGATTGATGCAAATTATGGCCCTTTTCTAACTTGGATTTTTGGTTTAAGTTTTGCATGCACAGTGTTCCTTTACACCAGGAATCAGGATACACACCTTTTTCATATATATAATTAAAAATAATACAAAGATACGACGAAATAAAATCATTAGCATCTATGAAGAAATCTGCAACATTGTTTTAATAATCACAACTCTTATTACGCTTAAGTGTCGATATCGTTTTCTTTATTTCATCTATAGTAAACGGAGCATCTAATGGGTCAATAGAGATATTTTCTTCGTTCGATGCATTCTGATTAGGCATTTGCCATGTAGTATCATTACCAGTCACAGAAGAAAAATGTGTAAATAAAGTATTAATATCAATGTCATCAGAAGTATTTCCCTTACGTTTATATTTATTTACATACTTCCAAAACTTGCGTGGTTCTTTCATGCTAATACATGTCATTTTTTTTCTTTTTCAAGTTTCATATACTTTGATTTAGAAATATTATTCACCTTATTAAAATGAGACTTGCATCTCAGCATAGTACATTGATTATCATTAGTAGGGTTACTTTTATAGGTTCGTTTGGCAATTAAAAAAGCAGACTTGAATCTTCGACAGTCTTCATTAAACCACGGTGATTTTTTAAGATGACTTACAGGGTTCTCCTTAACTTTCACATTTCTACCAAAATTCTGACATGAAATATTATAAATAGTTGCAGACATAGCATCTACACATTCATCTTATGTGGACTCGCCTGTAGTAAATCTACTGACAATTATATCAAAATCATTTTTGTTTTCATTCAAGAAATTCAACAATTGGTCTTTCTTATCAACAGACCAAGTTATTTTATCATATGAATTTACTGGATCACGACAGTCAGCATGAGACATAGCCGTCATAGAAAATGTGAGTATGATCAGACCACGTGGTAAAATCTTGAACATTCATACTTGTAACAGCATTTATATTGTCATCAGAAGTGATTATATAATCAACTAGACTGGATACAGCCTTATTTCTGTGACGAGAATGGAAAGTGCATTCTCCCGGTTCTAATCGACCGTTGAGAATACAAAGATTGTTCTCTTTACAAAGAGACAACAACTTTAACCAAAAACCGTTCACGTGACTATCTTGATTGTGCCGATCCGGTAATTCTCTACGACCCTCATTGTTAGACGACAAATCAATAAATCTATATAATTGATGGTCAGAAATATAATCCGGCTGTTCCCCCGTGCGTGCATTAAAATTCCCCACAAGAAATACGTTACCCATATTCGAGAATCTACGTATGTACGTGTTAGGTATTCAAAACAGTCACATTCAAAGAGATTCGATCTAACATTATTGTAAACAGCAGAATCAATAGGCGGTATATAACAAAACAAAAATACGAATCGGTACCAGAAATAAGTATTTCTTTTTTAACCTTAAACCATAAAACCCCTTTTATGTCCATATTAATTAATTCCACATATTTCTTTAATTTTTCTTTAAAATAAACAATGATACCGCCACTGTTACGTTTAGCCCTTTTATTCCAAACAGGTCTTGCGCAGTTAAAACAATCAACCATCAATATGAGTATTAGACATAGAAGAATTCCATGTTTCAGTAAAAAGCAAAATGGCAAATTTAGAGATAAAATTTATGAAATCAGCATCGTTTAATTTGGATTTTATACCCTGTACATTCCACAAAAGGAAAGATATCTGTTCCTGTGCAACACTCGAACTACCATAGCCGGCACGTGCAACGGTATCGACTGTGAACACTGAGCCGTTAATGATCAGTTTGTCGTAGGATAACACAGCACGCTAGCCATCCTGCTTAATGCTGGAATGAGCTGTTTCCTACGGTCCTGGATTGTTTTCGGGTATTGGTCACCGACGCGGATATTTGTGTCTTTAATTTCAAACGAGCGTTTTTTAACTGAGATTTTGTCAGGAGTATGGCTAAAGTTCACCACAATCGGTCTCTTCTTTCCATTGATGTATTTCCCCACACGATGTGCATGGTTAATGACAAGCTTATCGGCATCAGTCATCTGGAGCCTATCGGAGCAATACTTTTTGATGGTATGACAACAGTCTTCCTCTTTACGGTCATCTGGTGTCACCTTCTCCTCAAACCCGAAGAAAGGCAGATTATCACGCATGGAGCGTGCCTGAAGGTCAAGGACAGTTTCGGAGAGATCGGAGTTTTCTTTTCACAATTTTGCACAATCATTACGCAACTGGTCAATAACGCCCTTTTCAGGCTTAAGGGACTCGTCAATGGAAACCTGTTTGGCCAAAATATCATCACATATGTGCATCATTCGCACGACTGGCTTCAATTTCACAAAGTTATTTGTTAATATCTCGGTTTGCAGCTTCCACTGATATGATCCGGGCCTCCATACTTGACATTTTCTGTGACAGGGAAGATACTTGTTTATCAATGTTGTCCAGCTTTTGTAGCCTGGATTCCATACTTTCAAGCTTACGTAATACTGTAGATTGGAAACCTGAGTCAATACACGGAGGGCTTGGTTGAAGCGGTTGTGATGGTGAGAACTGGGGTGGGGTAAAATAGCCAGCTACCCCCGGGTAAGGGGGAGATCTGAGGGATTGACTGCATGTTTTGCATGAGAGGAGAAGCCTGTGGTTGAGAGATGTTCATCGAATTATCCATGTTGGTCACGTTATTTAATCGTTTATCGGGTGTTTCACTTACCCACCCAGGAGAACTTTCCGACTTAGTCCGTTTTTTGGAATTGACGCCCTTTGTCCCTTTAGATTTTCCCATTTAGAATAAAAACAGCACAGATGGCACATTATAGTCCAGAAGCGAATCATGAATATATGAACAAAGCATTTATAAACACAGATCCGAGTTTTATAAAATAGTTATTTCGTTCAAAATCTCTTGAAACAAACGTCGAAAATATTTTTCTCTCAGAATTCAAAACACGTCCGCCATATTTGACGCATGCGCACCCACTTGATGTTTCAAATTCATGATAGGTCTGGACCATTATTCATCCTCTTATAAGAAATAGACATATATTAGCTACGTCTATCGTTCTTATCTTTAATATAATGTTTTTGTATTAATTTGTTTGTCAAATTTTATTGAAAATACAGTCAACTTTCGTTGTCTCGAAATCGTCGGGACTGTCGAAATTAAGTCGACATATCAGTTTGTCGAGTTATCAGTAGCTGTGATACTTTTGGGTATTTTGTTATTTACCTCAACATTCAGCAATAGGGTTGTTCCTTGTTTCTTTTCATCTCATCGTTGATTTAAAAACAACTGACATCGAACTTAGTATTTATATATTTTCAACTGTTTGTTCCAATTGAGTTGTACTAATTTTCTGGCAGTAAATACTTCATTTTTCATATTTCATGTCGTTTTTTGGGCTTTTAGGCACACTTAATTCAAAGGGGAGTTACTCTGCTTATTAGAGCACCGTAAAATTTTCACTTCGTGAGAATTGCAAATGGTTGCAAACAACTGAGATTGTTGAAGACAGTTCTGTTTTATGTTTTTATTTCAATATGAATATGAAACGAAAAACAAGCAAAACATTACAACATTACATACATAAATTCACAAACAGTTATAAATATAAGCTACATTATAAAACAGGTAATATCGAGGGTAATTAACGACACTCGCTTACGGCATCAGTTTGCGACACCAGTTAATAGAGAGTGACTATCAGCGCGCGGTGTTATTCACACCTCTCGCGGTCACCACAGGTAATTTCTCGAGTCGACCTAAAGTGTGAAATTAAATAGCAATCTAGAAGTTTGGGACTTAGATTCTCTAGTCGACATAACGAAATGGTCGAGGTAAAAAAAATCGACATAAACATTTATTTTTATTATAGATAAAGAAGGAACAAATTTGGGACTTTACAAATCTTGTCGAGGTAACGGGAAATCGACTCAACCGTCGTCGGGACAACGAGAGTCGACTGTATATGTTTAAACCAATTTTATTGGGAATAGCCAACATAAATAAGTATAATGTACATGAAATACCAGGAATATATTCTTTTTTACCAAAGGAAAAGCTCGTAGTAAATGTGTAAAATTGATGAAGTTACATTGCTAAATTACATGTACCTTATAATATACATTTTCAACTAAAAAGCTTGTATAGGTTCCTTGACTTGTAAATTTGACAACTAAGTTGTCAATTTGTAGAAGGTTTGAAGCTGTTTGGGGTGTGGTTATGTCTCTCAATAGTCAGGCCTGCTAACATACCATGCGGCAACATGGTTGCGTTTATCTTAAGACAGATGGGAGAAATTAATCACTTAGAAAATCGCAAGGCTCGGAAAATTTATTATTCCTTCTTAAAGTACCATTTTTGCCCAGTCACTTGGAATTCACCCAGATATTGCATGGCGATTCGGATATTCTTATTGTATGTTTGAGAACATGTATTTAGGAGGTCAGTTGTTTGAGTACATTTATTTAGGTCAATTGTTTGAGTACATTTATATAGGAGGTCAGTTTTTTTTTAGTACATTTATTTAGGTCAATTGTTTGAGTACATTTATATAGGAGGTCAATTGTTTGAGTACATTTATTTAGGAGGTCAATTGTTTGAGTACATTTATTTAGGAGGTCAATTGTTTGAGTACATTTATCTAGGAGGTCAGTTGTTTGAGTACATTTATTTAGGTCAATTGTTTGAGTACATTTATATAGGAGGTCAATTGTTTGAGTACATTTATCTAGGAGGTCAGTTGTTTGAGTACATTTATCTAGGAGGTCAGTTGTTTGAGTACATTTATTTAGGTCAATTGTTTGAGTACATTTATATAGGAGGTGTATGAGTACATTTATCTAGGAGGTCAGTTGTTTGAGTACATTTATTTAGGTCAATTGTTTGAGTACATTTATATAGGAGGTCAATTGTTTGAGTACATTTATTAGGAGGTCAATTGTTTGAGTACATTTATCTAGGAGGTCAATTGTTTGAGTACATTTATTTAGGAGGTCAATTGTTTGAGTACATTTATTTAGAGGTCAATTGTTTGAGTACATTTATTTAGGAGGTCAATTGTTTGAGTACATTTATCTAGGAGGTCAATTGTTTGAGTACATTATCTAGGAGGTCAATTGTTTGAGTACATTATCTAGGAGGTCAATTGTTTGAGTACATTATCTTAGGAGGTCAATTGTTTGAGTACATTTATTTAGGAGGTCAATTGTTTGAGTACATTTATTTAGGAGCTCAATTGTTTGAGTACATTATCTAGGAGGTCAATTGTTTGAGTACATTTATCTAGGAGGTCAATTGTTTGAGAATTTATCTAGGAGGTCAATTGTTTGAGTACATTTATCTAGGAGGTCAATTGTTTGAGTACATTTATTTAGGTCAATTGTTTGAGTACATTATCTAGGAGGTCAATTGTTTGATTACAATTATTTAGGAGGTCACTTGTTTGAGTACATTTATCTAGGAGGTCAATTGATTGAGTACATTTATTTAGGAGGTCAATTGTTTGAGTACATTTATTTAGGAGGTCAATTGTTTGAAAGCATGTACATGTATATAGGAGTCGGTAATGATTTCACAGTACATATGTTTCCGTCAAATGCAATTATTTGACATTGAATGTTTAGCGATTTAAAGTAAACAAAACTATTTCTGAATTCTTCACGGTCCTTGAACTGTGTATATTTCATTCCAGTCACGAATAGACGTTTCAACTTGACGAGGCTTACACGAGGTGATGTCCGTTGTCTCATCCGGAATTTGGAGCGCATACCGTCCCACCTTGAAGACAAGGTGTTCAATTCCAGCATACAAGAGTTTACGGCAGAAGAACTGACTCGCATTCCTTCAAACGTATTCTCCGCTTTATCGGTAAAACATTTTTTATTATAGCGGACTTTTTCCATAAAATATTATTAACACGTTCCGAACCCCAACGAGGGCGTTCACAACCTTCCCAGGTGCAAAGTGAAGAACTTATTTCTCAGTCGGCGTATGGAATAATTCAATTACGATGACAACACATTTCTTACATTCCAGGCAGTGGAGGCGAACGACATGTCTAATTTGCCAATGGACAAGATTGACTCAATCTGCGATCAGCTGTTCCAGGCCGGGTCGTCACCCCTAAACCTCCAGATATCTCTCTCACTTGGTCTAGACTGTCGGCAGGCGCTTCATAAAACACACAACTGCCGTGTAAGTACGCACGCCCGACCTCTAATTAGACAGGCACTCGGATAATTAACCTGACGCCGAAACAGGTATATCCCCGCCCAAAATGTTTGTCGGAGGTTGTTGACTTAAGGTAACTATTGAAAGCAAGATTCACATGCATTTGTTTGTCGGAGGTTTGTACAGCTTTTCACTGGTTAAACCGATATGCATATACATTTCGGGGCGTTTTGGCGTCATGTTAATGCATAGTTCCATGACCCACCTATTAGCATATCTTAACAATAGATTACAGTTAGATTTTGTCCCACAAACACAATGTGCACATGTCATTGTTTGTGGCTAAACCTATTTTTATTTATATAAAATTTGGGGTCAGGGAACTATCCATTGATCCTCGGCCCTTGAGATATATATTTTGTAATCATATTTGCACTAGATGGTCATTTTGTATCCAGTTAACACACATTTCTTTATAAAATGTAATGTATACACGCAGATTAATTTTCACACTATTGGAACAAATTGTAAAGATAATATTTCTTTCTTTTTTTTTTCTTTCTATAACATAATGACTAGAGATGCTGCTTTCATATGACATTGAGAATACCTATTCCATAGCTCCGTCCATTAATGAAATTATACAATGTGACCACCTGTATGTACAGATAAGTGACGCTAATGCCAAGATCATGCTAAACTTCCTGAAATCGACTTATTACCCTGCCCAGTGGAATACCAGTGAATTGGTAGGATACGCCAGGTGCCTCTCTAGTGCGTTCACGGCAAACGATATTGCGAACTTATCAGGGGAAATTGTGCTAGCCAGGTGAGTTGCGTAACCCACACTCTAAAATGGTTTGGTTGTTCATGTAATTATTCCATTTGACATTCTCCTTGGAAAAATACATTTTGATTATTTGTTAAATCATAACTTAGCACAGAAATGCAGTCTTTAAATCACGCGCGTGCGCATGTTTAACCATACAGAGTCAATTCATGCAGATTTGCATATGTTTTCGAAAAATAAAACAAATGAATCTACAGTAAATAATGTATTCGACGCATGCTAAAAATCTGCATGATTTGCAACTGCACTTTTCCTATAGCTGAATAATGACTTTTGAAAACTAGGAGATAACTAGATATATTTAGAATAAACTAAAGAACAGTCT
This sequence comes from Solen grandis, assembly GCA_021229015.1. Lineage (NCBI taxonomy): Eukaryota > Metazoa > Mollusca > Bivalvia > Adapedonta > Solenidae > Solen > Solen grandis. The sequence goes on along the minus strand of JAIFHC010000793.1, from coordinate 31,450 downwards.
GAGTTAAGCTACGCTACTCCAGTATTTGATAATGCCTACTAAGAAATTAATATTTAATATATTTTCGATAGTATTCTCTAAAAATGTCCCCCCTTTTTGTTTTTTATAGGTTAAACACAGTTTTAGATAAATGTTATAAAAGATCTCCGATCTAGATCTACAATGCACAATTAAAAGCATAACCTTCGTGAGAATGAAACTTAAATTTCTATGATTGTGAATTTATTTTGATTTTTCCCATACTTTCTATATGTTTTCAGCTTGCAGGAAATGTCTAAGATTCATTTTCCACTGCGATCTCAACGACGGGCGCTTGAATCTAAGATCTTGACGTCATATAAGACGCCGACCAGTATTGATGACGCAACTATAGCCCATATGGGCGAGGGAATTGAAAACTTCAACATCGGGAACATTCTACTTATTCGTAAGTCAGCGGTAAGTGACTCGATATTTACAATGCCGGGAACACGACAGTCTTACTGATTGGTTCACAGGGGCTCGAAATTGTATGGGGCGAATCATATTAAAAAAAAAAAAAATAAATAAATAAATAAAATCAAAGCACTGAAGGTACTGGACGTGTGTGTTAAGTGAAAACGGGTTTGACAGGGACCTTTTGAGATCTTATCTTTCCCGTAATATTTGCCGAGCGATTTTATCAAATATCCTCTGCCTGACCGTGCTGCTGTAAATATGCAAATCATCAAAGCTTATTTTGCCTCAGTGCACTGCAAGAGGTCAGGTGTTGAAAAAAATAATAATGATGTTACAATAACCCAAGGAGGTATCTGGGGTCGAAAGCTTGATTAGTATATTAAACGTATTTAACCCTTCGCCTCATGAATATTCATCCTGATTAATATAAATTTACTCAACAATAAAATTGATTTTTTTTTGCCGTGCAGGCTGTGTAGACTCTGAACGACACTATTGTATAAACAGAGGAGATATCTGATCTGGGCAAATGCGTTAAAATGAGTCTATATGAAGTATAGGGATAAAGAAATGTTTCGAGCCTCTTTGCACGAATCACGTGATTATAGTAAACTATTCGTCCGTATGGGAGAAAACGTAATCAAACACCAGAATAGAAAATACCTTAGTTGTCAAATACTGTAGAATCATTAATTTTCGTGGGGGACTAATTTTCGTTGATTTCGTGGATGAAATTATCCACGAATATTAATCCCCACGATAACTGTTTATTTCATAGACCTCATGTTTTCTGGAACTTGGTTCCACGGATATATGTACCCACGAAATTTGTTTAATCACAGATTCCACGATATTTAATGTCAACGAAAATTAACGATTTTACAGTAAAGTGTTTTCAGCTCAGAGACAACTTTTGTATCCTGCATTTATTAATTTTGACACAGAATTTCTGTTTCAACACTTTTGTTGAAGATTTAGTATACTTGTGTAGAAAGTTATGTTCAATTATTTGATATTTTCCCAACATTGAGAGGTACTACGGTTTTCAAAGTAGAGAAATTGATGCTTGAAAAGTGAGTAGTATAGTTGTGAGTGAGAGGCTGACTTAAAGTTGGAAATCATGCTTTTACACAAATATAGTCGTAATTTTGAAAATCGACCAATTTTGTTTAAAATGAAAGAAATAAGAAATCCTAAATGTTACGGTGACAGATTTTCTCTATGTTCTAATCGATCTTGAAAACTTGCGTGAAAGGCTTTTTTCCGGCTTTATCTTTATCATTTAAAAGAGTAAAAACAACGTTAAGCCCGACTGGATTCTTTATTTTTATCATTTCTTTTTACTGAACAATATTTGCACGAAAAATGCATTTTTCAAGAATAGGCGAAAACAGTGTCCCCCCTTCCTTTTTTATGATATAATTTAGAGCTGAGTGTGTGAATTTCAAAAACCGGAAATTCATGCATCTGGTTGGCAGCTGTACGTGCACCTGTATATGGCAAAAAAAACATAGTTCATTCAAATATGTTCGACGTTCGACGGTTACAAATGCTTAACGCAACATTAGAAAAGTCCGTCACGTGTTTCTGCCACACCCACATTTCAAGTGTTTTCGTCTACAGAGACTTCTGACAAGGGCAAAACAAAACTTCAAGAATGGCACCAGAAATCATTATCAAATGTCTTAATAGTATATGTATATCTTATCTTTATTTTATTAGCATAGAACTTGACATGTTCATATATGTGAACATTAAAAGATTAAGCGTTTGTATCAGTTAACTGTTTGAACATTGGTACAGGATGTGTGAAAATCCAAGTATTCTATTTGAATAATTACGCAAAGGGAAAGGTATGTCTGTTCTTATAAATTAAATTAATATTCAATATAATTCAAGGAAATATTTTATGGGGTTAGAATTATGATTATTGATTTTTTTTATTGATTTTTTTTGTCCTGACTTTCACGCATGTATGAAAGCCGGTCATATCACGCATAAATTCGTCATAAAGCTATTTAGACTGTATTCACTTGGTGCGTGATTCGATCGGATTTTAAACATACATGGAAGTTAAAAATAACCATATCATCAATATGTTTATAAGTTTGAGAAGAACGCGGACGTCTTCCTTAATGCAAGCATTGAGAGGGATTCTACAAGAATTGCTATAATGAATGGCATCTGGACTTCCGTGAAAGAGAGGCCACTTGAAACTTCAGAAATGACTAGGTAAGTCTCGCCATATGTTTTGGGATGAAACACAGTTTAAATTATTAGGTTTATGTTTTGATGTTAATCTTGGTAAATTGTGTGAATTGAATTTTCTAATAAATTACATAAAGTAAAAAAAAGGTATAAGATATTGGAAAAGAAAAAAGATGACAACCATTGGAAAAATAACAGTGGTTAAGACACTCTTTTTAATTACATTCACACATCTATTTATAAGACTGCCATCACCTAGCAAAGAATTCATTAAAACACTTACTGAGATGTTGTACAATTTTGTTTGGAATGCAAAGCAAAAATGAAAGAAATCGGTTTTTATGAAAAAAATTATGATGAGGGAAATTTAAAGATGACCGATATATCTAGCTATATCTTGAGTTTAAAGATAAAATGGCTAAAAATTACACTAGTGACTATGACAGTAAATGTTATGATTAATCAAATCTGTATTTAACCCTTTCCCTCATAAAGACTCATTTTGACGCACTCAATAGGTACCACGTAAAGCCTGATCTGCAGAAAGCCAAACTCAAACCTTACCAAATTTAATTGTAAGACCACTGAGGAGAAGGGAACAGCATAAAACCTGATCAGCCTGCGAGTTACTCGCAGGCTGATCTGGTTTTATGCTGTTCGCATAGGTCTTTTCATGGTATCCTCTATGAGGGAAAGGGTTAACATAGAAAACTTTTTAATTTTAGAAAACTGTTTTGTGACGTCATCATCAGAAAGATAAAGAATAAGTTTTGGATAGATGTCTTAAAGGCATACATGATGTATATTGACAAACTATGTGTAACAGATATAGACCAAATATTACGCATGCCATTTATTTATAATCACAACTTTTTGGTGGGGAAAACTTATGTATTTATACCACCAGTGTATGATAGGGGAATAAGAATGGTAAAAGATATCCTAGTTTCAAATGGCAGCTTTGTAACCATTGATTATCTTAAATTAGTGACTGGGAAAAATACTGATTTTATATAGTATCATGGTTTAATAAATGTTTTTAAAAATTAATAAATAGAAACAAGAAACATTTAAATATAAAGAAACTATCAATATTGACCACAGGATAATTTCTTTTATCTTATTTATCAGACTTTGTATTAACCTTCCATCCATACCATAACCCTTTAAATGTAATCATATATATATATATATATATATATATATATATATATATATATAAACAATATCCGTCTGTATGTTTTAATGTAATGGCTTTGTTTAAGTCTTTGGGAGCAATCCATAACCGCGATCAAGAATGATGGTTTTTATTTATTTATTTATTTATTTATTGCCTTTTCTGTATGTCCGTAAACGAATTGAAAATGAATTGTATGAAATTTAGGGAAAGGACCGTAACTTAGTTGTTAGAGCTTGTGGCCAAATCTCTTATTCACATTTTGCAATAAAATATATTATACATATATACATATATTTCATTAACGTATACATATTCGTACGAAAGACGAACATGGTCATTTTGAATTGAAATAAAAAAGATATATTATCTCGAAGTAACGAGATAAGGAGGTTTTGGGGTTTTTTTCTTCGACAACATTCGGCTTTCGTATGTTCGTATTAAATGTTTCAATAAAATTCTTTTAGAACACGGTAAAGGCTTTTCATCAATGACTCATTTGAAAAATGAACTGCAAATCTACAAGTTTTCTAGATGTCTTTTTTTTCTATACACGTGTATCTTTTGAGATACTGATCTGAAATTTTGAATAGGTGTAGAATTGTATAAAAAAATGAGTTGCAGACTGAGTTTTCATTTCGCTAGCCATCGCTCAGTCTGACTGAGTCATGGCCCTTGAACTTTGAACAATTCTTAATAATGAGGTTTTCTTGTTTATTTTTACATGGTCGGAGATGCTGATGTTGATTTGAAGGTGGAAAATAGGGGGCTTATTGATATGTAGACGTACTATAACAAGTTTGAGTACACTCATCCTCACTTTATTGTAATAGAATTACCGCCCTTTCACCTAGATTATTTCCCCTTCATAATGAAGGATTTCCTATGTGTTATACATTAACCAGGGATATGTAGATGACCTAATATAGATATCAGATTAAGTTTACATTTTGCATCCATATGCACATTATTGACTGAGATGTGGCTCTTGGACTGATGAAGCATGTTGATGGCAAGGCATTCGTGTTCTGTACTTCAGGTATTCACTGTCTATTTTATCTGCAACATGTATCATGTTACAGACTACTCAGTGTTTATTTTATTTGTACAATGTATCATGTTACAGACTGTTGCCATGGCTGAAACCTCTGAGCGGTTTTCTTGAGAAAAAGAATGGACTTCAATGGATGAATATCTTTCAGACAAATAACATCTCAACCTCTAACTTTTCTGACGTCGAGGTATGAAAAGTGAATGTCTCTGGCATTCATTTATATCTTAGTACATTGTAGCAGTTGTTATATATCAGTTGTAGTAGTTATGACAACTTATTATCGCGACCATGTCAAAACAAGTACACACTTTTTTTAACTTTCACTTAAAAATTCATATAATTAAAATGATTGAAATAAAAATAGAAAAAAATGTTGAAAGAAAAAAGATAACAATAGATTAATGAAGAAAATAAAACAACATTGTTAAAAGAGATATGCAATTTTTTTTGTCTTTAAATCAGATCGTTTATATATTGCTAATGACTAAGAATTTGATTTTAACTACATGTGTATATTAAATTTATCAATATCCAGCTACAGGTGCATGGTCACCCAATGCAATATTTCGCGATGTAAAAAAGAGTGTTTTTCCCATCTCAAGCAATAGCGTTACGAACGGTCTTGAAACTATATTTAGAATTTAAAAGCAAACTATATTCCTAGATTTTCTATTTTAATTTGCCGGCACTTGACTGATCGCAACGCTCTTCGCGCATGCGCTCACTTTTCATGCTGAACTTACGAATTCGCTACCAGGAATTGGTGAGGACGTGTCACTTGGTACCGCAACCACTTGATATGGGGATATCGTTTTCTATAATTAACCAATTTCTCCGAAGTGGCGTTTACGAAATAAACGTTTTCCCGCGTAATGTGACTTACACTTGCTGAGTTTATTTGTCAGGGAATATAGACTTCACAAACATTAACAGGGGGGAGAAGAAAAGAAACAAGCTACTTTGATAAACGTTGTAAAGTTAAAGATACATTACTTTTTCCAGGCTTTATATTCAATAAAACACATGAATTGGAAATATATTTTACGTAAAACTATTTACAGGTTTACAATTTCGCATCTCGGGTCTTACCAGCTTTGCCGGAACCAGACATGGATCCCGCCAATTTTACCAAAGCACTACTCCCATTTGGTTCGGTTATAGGGGGTTTCCCAATGGCATACTTTGACGCACTTGACAGCACAGCGGCGATAGAAATTGTGGAAACAACAAGTCCATTATATTCAGTTGTCAAGGTAGTCACTGCTTTTAACAATGCCATAAACTTCATTTTCCAAGTGTGAAAGAATAGTGTACGTTTTCCGCCATCACGTTATTCGCAGGTTAAGACGTACTCTGGTGCAATGGCAACATAACAGAAGCACAGGAATCGTCACTGATGAAACGAACTTTGACCCAAGGGTGAAAGTGATCTAACAGAATAGCCATTTACAAACTGACACACATATAATTCTTTAAAAGACATGATGCTGAATCATAGAATATATAAATGAATGTATTTAACCCTTTCCCTCATAGAGGAAACCATGAAAAGACCTATGCGAACAGCATAAAACCAGATCAGCCTGCCAGATCAGCCTGCGAGTAACTCGCAGGCTGATCAGGTTTTATGCTGTTCGCTGCTCCTCAGGATTTTGTAATTAAATTTGGTAAGGTTTAACTTTGGTTTTCTGCAGATCAGGCTTTATGTGGTACCTATTGAGTGCGTCAAAATGAGTCTATATGAGGGAAAGGGTTAATATCTTTACCATGATATTTTTGTATATGCTATCGTTATGAATATGAATAATGCGTTGTTATATGTAGATATTTACTGTTTATGAATATGATATATATACATAGCATATTGTTTTTATGATATATATATGAATATGATATCGTTACTATGGTATTTATGAATATGATATATATACATAGCATATTGTTTTTATGATATATATATATATAAATATGATATCGTTACTATGGTTTATATGTATATTATGTCTTTACTATGATATATATGTGTTTGTATGTGTTTGTCAAGTGCTATTTTGAGTTACTACAATTCTTTTTATCATAATCATATTTTTTTATTTCTATCGTTCAGACCAGGACGCTGCTGGAGAAGTTGAGATTATATAAGTTCTTGGTAGGTTGTAAAAATGTTACAGTAATAAGTAAATAAGATAGACTGTAAGATGGCAAGTATGGACAATTTAAGTAAGTATGTTAGTAAATTAGTGAAAAAGTGAATATTTAAGAAATAAAAAAGGAAGTTAGAAAGAATGTAAGATTGTAGGTAAGATAGAAAGAAAATACATAAGAAAGAAAGAAAGAAAGAAAAAGGAAAAAACAAAGGTGGTTTTTAATTAAGAGAGAAAGAAAAATAAAACCAAAAAGAAAGAAAGTGAGCATTTATAAACGATTAAGTAAAAATAAACAGGAACACAATTAGTTAAATGCAAGTAAATAAGTGAACTTTAAAAATTAAGTAATAAAAGAAAGAACAAGTGCAAGATCAGAACTAAAGTAATGAATTTTCTTATAAAGAACTCTTGATTTTCATCTACATGTTAATATTCAGTTTAATAATGCATACATGAAAGATTAAATATTACTTTTCAGAGGGTAGATGACATTGGTGAGATGTATTCAGGCCTGATCCAGACAGACATTAGCTTGTTCACAGACAAACTGTTAAACCGTCTTGACCATATTCGAGCTCACCGCCGTCCCCGATTTATTGAACGTGCACTTGTCAGAAAGGTAAAGTGTTTGAATCATTGTGTTTGAGTAATGATGTGACAGACTGGCAGACAGCTATATGAAGCATTACAAAATATATTAAATATGGAACAAATGGAAAGGAATGTTTCAGAAAGCACCAGTAGCGGTTTTATCCCCCCCCCCCCCCCGATTCCGACCTGCAGTTTTGTCTTAATTCACACATTTCAACCGCATATCATATTCTAGTGAATGAAATTCAAGACAAACATCACAACCAAGTCAAGTCAAGTCAAGTATATTTTATTGGCATAAACAAATACATGTCCATCGCCAAATAACAAAATATCAAAAGAACATGCAGATATGCGTGAAAAGCATGCAAAAAAGAAAACAATGGCATTTCTATATATATCACATCTAAATATATTAACTGTATAGAATAAATAAATTATTTCCTACCACGAATTCAAGCTGAAACAATACATATAGTAATTATATTCATATATGTATAATATGATAAGTATATATATAAAAATATAAAATATGCATTAAACATTCAATGAATATCTCTTTTGAAAAGCACAATACAAATATATAGCTAAATTAACGATTTTCTTCTTTGATGATGTTTCCATTAAAGCCTTAAACTTGTTAATATTAGGCCATGTTCTATAATAACGAGGTATATATTTATTTCTTAATTCTGAATAGTAAGGACATATTAATAAAAAATGATATTCATTTTCAATAAAACCCATGTTACATTTATTACATATCCTAGCATCTCTTTGTTGATTTCTATATCTGCCTTCTTCAATAGCAAGTTTATGATTCAGTAACAAAAAAAGTGACAGCTTTATCAGGAACTCTGTCAGGGGAAATATAATGTGTTGACGACCCTGTTCAACAATCGTTGACATGTAACAAATATTAATAACAAAAGCAAGCATTGCTACTTTGTGCCGATCATCAAATTTTCTACGTTCAAAAAACGAATGATGTCAATGATAGTTGATGAGTGTTATTACAGTTATTTGTTATTGCTCGTTTTTACGTATATCTTGTTTATTGACCTCATTGTTTACAGAATATCTTGTTTTTTTACCTCATTGTTTACAGTATATCTTGTTTATAGGTCTCATTATTTACAGAATATCTTGTGTATTGACCTCATTGTTTACAGTATATCTTGTTTTTGACCTCATTGTTTACAGTATATCTTGTTATTGACCTCCTTATTTACAGTATATCTTGTTTATTGACCTCATTATTTACAGTATATCTTGTTTATTGACCTCATTGTTTACAGTATATCTTGTTTATTGACCTCGTTATTTACAGTATATCTTGTTTATTGACCTCATTATTTACAGTATATCTTGTTTATTGACCTCGTTAATAACAATATATCTTGTTTATTGACCTCATTATTTACAGTATATCTTGTTTATTGACCTCATTTATAACAGTATATCTTGTTTATTGACCCCATGACTTACATTATATCTTGTTTATTGAGCTCGTTATTAACAGTATATCTTGTTTATTGACCTCATTATTTACAGTATATCTTGTTTATTGACCTCGTTAATAACAGTATATCTTGTTTATTGACCTCATGACTTACATTATATCTTGTTTATTGACCTCGTTAGTTACATTATATCTTGCTTATTGACCTTGTTAATTACCGTATATCTTGTTTATTGAGCTCATTACTTATAGTATATCTTGTTTATTGACCTCATTATTTACAATGTATCTCGTGTGGTTATTGTATACTCTGGTATTTTCACAATAATACACATCCTCCGTGAGTGTATGGTTTTCTGTCACCGCTGTTTGAGCCCCGACTGAGTCACTTGGATAACCTTCTGACTGGCTGTCGGTATAGGTAAATAAAAAAGTGTGTTTCCGGCTGTATTGCAAAAATATGAATACGCACTCCCACATGCACCTACACAATGATAAGGTCGGTAGACAAAGTATTTTATAGTTGCATTATATGTTCATGTAGGAGAATCCTTAACCCGTGCCATACTAAATGTCTTAATTGGACTTACCATTGGATTGTGTCATTAGTTCAGATTCATGAGAGGAAGAAAGAAAAGAAAAACAATACAATACAATACAAATAGTTTATTGCATATAAACATTAACATGTTTCATAGCAATGTACAAACAACAAAAACATGAACAAATGTGTTAGAATGACTTGAAATGCATAGAATATTTGTTGACTTCTTTGTAAGATTGTACAATTTGATTCATCTTTGCTTTGGGATACGTATTTTCGTGAAATATCATGAAAGATCTTTTTTTTCTCTCACGCTTGGTGATAAAAATCTATATTTCACGAGTTTCTGAGCCATGGGTAATAGGATGAATATTTATGATCAAACGTTAAAAAAAAAGGCCGATTTAATTATTTATTTATTTCATGCCATTCCGTTACATTTTCCGTAATTTATCTTTATGTAATATCCCCATGTATTTTAATTTCCTTAAAGACTAAACATGACACATATCAAAAGGGATTTAGTCTATGCTCTTATTACAGGGACTATACCATTATTTTAAGTTAAAATATCTCAAATTTTAATTGCGCGATCTGAAGTCACTTAATAAGTAATAAGTGCAGTACTCTTTTAAGGAAACATAGGGGATGTGAATAATCAAGACGCGTTGTTTCCTCTTTTTTATTTACTTATATTTGTGATACTCGAAAATCTTTTTATAATATCTTTTCATTTATTGATGCTCCTATGAGAGTGTGACTGAAAGATTATTTTCCCTCTGTAGGTTTTACCGGCATTACTGAGCAAAGAGTACGATGCGTGTGAAGACGTCATTCACAGACTTGGTCACCTGACCGAACACGTGACTGGTGCAGATTTGCTGTTCAGTGCTAAGGCACCCATCAGTATCGGAAATGAGACGTGCGAGAATAGAAACGACGTGATCAACATCAACAGAGAACAGGTACATACGTATCTCAGAACATGTTGATAACTCCGTAAATAAATTTAAGACACACATCTATAGTGCTGCGTCACTGCAATATAACGTCGTAGACAATGGTATGATACCACACCCAGTCACATTACCCATACACTGGATTAACCAGTCCTGGAATAATCATGTGTTGAGCACCGTTTTTAGGTGGAATTCAAGTACCACTATTAACATTTTTGTTTATCGCTGCCACACGACCTCCTAGGCCGGATTACAAATATGTAAGAAAAAAAAACATTGCCGGTGTAGAATTTCAATATTTTGGTTTCATTTAAAAATGTGTTGGTGTATAATAAGATCAAAAGCGGAAAATAGATCTGAGGATGTATGAATCCTTGTATCACTTGGTTATGGGTTCAAATATTGAAGTGTGGTCTGGAATGTATATACATGTATGATAACAGAATCACAGATATGTAAACTCTCCCCGTGCATTTTGTTGTTGTTTTGAAATTATCAGTAAAATATTAACATCCAGAAATTTCTAGTGGAGATAGACCCCGGGTTAAAGTTAGAAATGTTCAAATCATACCATTTCATTCATTTGACTCGAATATTTTTATAGTTGTTTAGCAAGTTCCGACGTATCACCGGCCAAAGTATTCCGCTTGTAACTGCTCTAAATTTGGGTGTTCCAAACCGAAACTTTCACATTTTGACTCCCATAATTATATTTACTTACTCAGCAGCGACATATGTTCAGTAAATTTGTTTTGCGAGGTTAAAAAATATATCCATAATCTTCAAAGGGGTGACTATATTTGTCGGAACTGGGTAACAACTTGTACTATATATTTACTCCAAATTTCAAATTTATTTTCATTTCGGATTTTGCATTTTATGCTCTTTGTATATTAGAGAAATCTCAGAAATAAACTTTTTTTTGCTCCTAATAACTGAACACTGTTTTAAACCCCGAGCAGGCATTTGCCCTGATGGACAGGATCCTTGATGCCAACCCCTTTAATACTGGAGACGAGGCAACTTTAACGTCAACATTTGTCAGACGTTTGGGTAAGGTTGCTATGGGAATGCAGGCAGACGTCATCAGTCGACTTCCGGTTGATAGCGACACATTAGCAATTATCGGGATGTTGTCAAATATTGAAGATGATCTTGATTCTAATCAAGTAAGCAAAGTAGTTATGAATATTTTTTTTTGTTATTCATGTTGTTGCTGATAATTAAAAATAAAACAGCATACAATAAAATAAGACACATACTTCATTTGATTTACTTTGCTATTTACTTAAAAGTTTTGGCTACAATTTTCATATTCATGTTGTGTGTTTCTCATGGACACGTTTAATTGACGGCCTCGGTCTGCAGGATTTACAGAGGTGTGTAGCTAATGTTGAAAAGTCTAGCAAATATGATGATTTTAATTAACGGCTGGAACAAAAAAAAAGTTATGTTTAATGTTATATACATCAAATGATTAACATGAACTTGACTTGTTGCTATTTCAATCATCTAGTTTTGTAATGTGTTTATGTGTTTAATGATAATTCAGAGTGTTGTCTCGATTTTTTATCAAGATTTTTTTTTCTTCCAAGGATGGTCGCATCAATGAACAGAACATTAAAATAGAACAAGACCGGTGACCTATCGTTTTTTCTTTGCATATGTCAATAAAGTATTTACATAAACTAACCAACAACAAAGTATGAAGATATCCTTCTATTGCTAAAAGATAAAGTGTAGCCAACGTCTTCAAAATGTGTTAAGTGTATTTGCATTTCAGCAACAGTGTAATCAAAGTAACATCGATATGTAGCCTAGTGCCGATGACATTAGAGTACTGATGACATTAAATTATGGTCTGTCGCCTAGTGCCGATGACATTAGAGTGCAGATGTCATTAGATCATGGTTCTTCGTCTCGTGCCGAAGACATTAGAGTGCTGATGATATTAGATTATGGTCCCGATGACATTAGAGTACTGATGACTTAGGATTATAGTCTGTCGCCTAGTACCCATGACATTAGAGTACTGATGACATTAGATTATAGTCTGTCGCCATGTACCCATGACATTAGAGTACTGATGACATTAGATTATGGTCTGTCGCCATGTCCCATGACATTAGAGTGCTGATGACATTAGATTATGGTCTGTCACCAAGTGCCGATGACATTAGAGTGCTGATGACATTAAATTATGATCTGTCGCCAACTGCCCAGGACATTAGAGTACTGATGACATTAGATTATGGTCTGTCGCCAACTGCCCATGACATAAGAGTGCCGATGTCATTAGATTATGATATGTCGGCTAATGCCCATGACATAAGATTACTGAAGTCATTAGATTATGGTCTGTCGCCTAGTGCCCATGACATTAGAGTGCTGATGTCATTAGATTATGGTCTGTCGCCTAGTGTCCATGACATTAGAGTGCTGATGTCATTAGATTATGGTCTGTCGCCTAGTACCCATGACATTAGAGTGCCGATGTCATTAGATTATGATATGTCGGCTAATGCCCATGACATAAGATTACTGATGGCATTAGATTATGGTCCGTCGCAAGTGTCCATGACATTAGAGTGCCGATGTCATTAGATTATGATATGTCGGCTAATGCCCATGACATAAGATTACTGATGGCATTAGATTATGGTCCGTCGCCAAGTGCCCACGACATTAGAGTGCTGATGACATTAGATTTTGTTCTGTCGCCTAGTGCTAATGACAGTAGATTATGGAGATGGGTCATGGCATTGTGTTATTTATGTTTGTATCGTGACAGGTGGAGGCGGTGGTGGAGAAGATCCGGGAGTATTTTGACATGGGTAACCGCAATGTGCTGGAGGAGACCTCAGACGTAACTATTGTGCAATTGGGAAGGTTCCTACAATACTTGAAGTAAGTTCAGCTTAGTACTTAACTCTAGCTAATCTACCACTTACTGCTTGGGTTCGAGTCCCAACAAGGGCGCTTGGAATTTTCTTGAGCGGAAGCCTTCTAACTAGCTTGCGGCAGGTCGGTAATTCTGTACAGGGTTTTCTGTGTTTTTGGGGTCTTTCTTTGCATGACTAAAATACTGTCGTAGCGACGACGAATTCCTAAATATAAAGAAAATGTCACCTTAAATTTCTTTTAAATTACATCAGCGAACCAATAACCATCGTAATCTTTTTTATTAAAGACTTTATACTATTTCAACATACCAATATTTGAAAATGATCCAGCAGAAAAAATAAGTCAAATGTAATTAGATGTTCAAATATTAATGTATTTTATTTTAATATGATCAAAGCTACACTTATCATGATCAAAGAAAAAAAGGTTTGTGCTCTAGGTACTAGGTAGCCATTAATTATGTTTCTATGGATACATATACCAAGCACATTAAAGAACATGTATATATCATAATATTCTGTTGCGAATTAATGTTGAGCTACTCTAATGCCGATCACGTCCATACCATCCTATGTTGGTGTTTTCTGCAGAACGTCTGTACAACATCTGTTGTACGTAAAAGACCGACATCGCAGATATTCTAAGCGTTCGGATTAAAGACGATTTCTACAGTTTCTATATAGGCAAAGAAAGAAAACTGAAACTACATTGTAGAATTTGTTTAAACTTTGCATAATTTAAGAGAATCACACTGGAAACAAACTTTTGAAAAAAGGGGGTACATGTGCTTCTTTTCGAGTTATCTTCCCCTGAAAGTGATATTATTTTCAAGTTTTGGACATTTTCAAGGGCAGATACTCAAAACTAAGCCTATTGATATTTTATTTTATTTTACATTATTTTTTCTATTCCTTCGCTATTCATTATGCAACATATAAGACCATTCTATCTAACAGAAGTTTCGCTTTGCTTAAACATGTAAACATACCGATTTTTTTCTTGAAAAAGGAAGATAATTTGAAGAAAATTTTAATATGTTTACGTAAAGTATAAAATCTGCTGCATAGAATTTATCAAGGTTTTGCACAGAGATAGGTAATAAAGTACCTCACACCGATTTAAAACTAAATGATGTATTGTATACCATCATATAGAGTTATCAGCCCTTGAAAATGTTCAAAAAATGCAAAAAAATATAACTTTCAGGGGCAGATAACTTAAAAAGAAACACGGTGACCCCCTTTTTTCATTAATTTGTTTCTAGTGTGAATCTCTTTAATCATGCAAAGTTTAAACAAATTCTGCAATGTAGTTGCAATTTTCCACGTATAATAAAATCTTAAATATCTGTCATGCCCTAAGTGATGGACACATTAGAAAAATAATCAAAGGAAATGTCAATAAATATCACTTCCAGTCTAAGATGTCAACATTTGACCCTCGCCGTCTAGAAAAAACTGAAGGAATTACTGCCTTGTTTTGTTTCTTATTGACATATCTTACATGTCTGTTCTAGTTAGTAGGATCATATTGTCAAACAAATCAAAATATGATTTTACAATAAAAGGTGACATATTATTATATTTTGCTAATTTTAGGTTAGCGTGAAATTTGCTAGTGAGTCATTTCAATTTCGAACGGTTAAATATGTCTATAATTAAGTTTACCTTAATGTTGCTTTGAGGTTAAAGATAATTTTTATAAAACAAGAATGTTGCCCTGGGTATAAGAAGTACATACTTGAGTAGAAAACCTAGGTTATGGTAAATGGTGTCGTGCAAAAATGGTGAGCACTTCTTTTATATAGTATGACGTTTTAGTAAAGTATATGATGCTTATGGTTTGGTATATGATTTAATTATATTATTTTCAACACCAATATATTGATGGTTACTTGGGTAACTAATTTGTACAAAACGTTGACAATATATTAATATAATCATTTTTGTGTTGCTAATGTGTTTTTATCATAAAAGCCAAAAAGGGGGTAGGGTAATACAAATGTCAACAACTTCTTTATATGACGGTAATTTTCTTTTTTTTTTTTAAATTTATATTGACGAAACAATACAGATTCAATACGTATATAGTTTGTTCAGATCAGGAAAAGTGCTTAATAAAGTGGTACTAAATTAACCCTATAAATATTTACATAATACATATATAATTGCACAAAATCAGAAGAGATATGAAACAACATTTGTAGAAGTATATATAAAGAAAAAGAGATGTGCGTTGTTGTTCACATTTTTTCATTTTCCTTTTTATTACAAAACGTGTGTTTATTGCTGAGAGTATACGTTTACTAGCATTCATTTGTATATTTTAAGCTCCGACTTCGAGTTGCCGAAATTCCCGAAAAATCTTCGGCCGACCATAGCTCGCGAAATTGGCAAATCATCATTACTGAAGATACCACGGAAGAACAGGCAGAATCTTCTCTTGTTTGCCTTGAAAAATACGGTATATATAGTTCTGGAAGTTGAGGTTGAAATTCATTTTAACTTTCACATCCAAATATTTCCTCTCGTAAATCGTTGAAAAACAGCTGGCCGGAATTCGGTAGTAGCTGGACATTGGATACCCAATATCAATTTTTTAGTCAGTTGCACAGACCACCATGTTCAATTATTAATGAATTCCAAATATTTTAGGAATCCAATGGGGAAATAGTCGATGTAACTACAAGCAGGACAATCCATTCAGAGGCTTTGCTTGACTTGGGAAATCTGAAGTGCGGTATGACGGTAGAGTTAATCAAGAAAATGTCGGCTGCGGCAGTTGAGGACAATATAGAGGACATGAGCATGTGTCCTTTCACTAACGCTGAGGCACGTGCTCTTGTGGAGATGGTTGCTCATTACGCACCGTAAGTGTCGTTTGGAAAACACATTTTCTTTGCCTTTTTTATAATTGATACAAATCTTTCTCAACGCGGCCTTGGCTGTAATAGTGGTTTTCGCCTTGGAGTACCTTGAACAATTCCCTCTTTAAGGCAGCCGTGGGTCAGTGGAAACGCACACGGTTGCGGGTCCGAATGTTGTGGGTTCGAACCCGTTTTTCACGGCCATCCCAAGCGCAAGATGATGGTCTAACCGTAGAAGCTGCGAGAGCAAATCACATCGTAAAATCATTATTTTTGATTGATATGAAGTTTTGCTAAGTCTGAAAAAAGTCAACTCTGTGGATTCATTCAAATATTTAATGAGTCACTTCTATAGAAACATGATATCTACTATATGACAGGTTCTTTGGTATTAATATTTATAGTTTAATTTAACCATGAACTCTACGAAATCTAACCACTCGCGAATATTAGTGGTTTTACTGTATCTTAATGTGGAACTTATGGTTTCAAAACAAATCATTAACAGGGAAATGCCGTTTGCAGTTTTAAGAAATATGCATCTCTTAGCAAAGTTAGCACATTTCTATTCAATTGTACTTCATGGGAAAGAAGGTCTTGACAAACTGGAGGGTAAATTGTCTTAAAACAAATCCAAGAAGTGCTACCGGTGAACCTATTTAATCATTTGTATACAAGACGGGTAATGTAAAACAATGAACGCCATGTTCTGCATTATCGTCTTTATTTGTATTTACACCATTGTAAATGTACCTTTGTAAATAAAATTGTCACATTCAGGTAACATGTTTCCATTGCATTTTCGACTAAGCTTGGAAGCCATTTTGGATTTCAAAGTCGGCACCACGCGCTTGTAATCTATGCCCGGGTTTCATCGACTCCAGGCATTGACAAACATACAGCATTGCTTGTTTTCTTTTATTGTCACTCCTCTCCCAAAACCAACCGACTGTCACCCTTTTTATAGTATTTGCTATTCATTTGAATAATATCATTGATTGAGTGCTTTTTAACTAACCGGCAACACATTTTATGATGGACTTGCGTGTTGTCTAGGCAACATCTTAATCAACGTGAATACCTGTTCGTGATGGCGCCGCTGTTGCAGTATTTACCTGAGAATAGCCTGTCCTCCCTCACTTTGGTATGTCACTCTGTCTGTGCGGCATTTATTATGAGTTCATTACATTTGTTCACACCTTTCGTAGCAAAGTTTCTTGCACATCAGTGACTTTATGTTCAATAACCTCATTGCAATTCTGTTTGGACAATGGGACGAGGATTGCAATAAAATAGAAAAGTGTAATAACTTTAAATACACATTGAAACTTTAGGATAGGTTTGAACACCGTCCGACCAAAATTACAGAATTTGCAATTTTATTGCTATATATTATATACTATTGTCCCCACATTTTGGTCAACAGAGCACCCAGTGATCACTGTCCATCCACAACGTCTCGTAATCCGTTTTCTTTAATTCTCGATTTTATTGCAGTTGTCGTTCCCCTGTCCAGTAAGAATTGCAATAAAATTAGTGCATTTTCTTTTGCAATTTTCGGCGTTAAAGAAGTTATGATTTTAAAAGTGCCTGTCCAAACGTGTAAAGGAAATCCATAATATTAAATCGTTGATAGATCTATAGAAATGTGATTTTCATTCATCAACTACTGGTACATGTAATCTTTTTAATTCGAAAATTACAACACCTTGTATATAGTTTACGATATTAAATTTCTCAACGTTTCAGATTTTACTACGGTTTTATCATGTGTAAAAATGCCATTTCTATATCGGTTAGAATGAGATTGGAGACATCACGGAACACATGGTACGTCAGATCGAAGCGCGAGACAAGAAGTATGAAATAGTTGAGAGATGCGGCTTCGTCCGAGACAGGTCCTGGGATGAAAAACAAGAGCACACACGACTGAAACAGCGATTTCTCACACTCCTGTATGAGAACCTGCCGGACACCAACGGTACGTTCTTCAAGGTCTCGTAATAACCAGATATCTGGTTATTTACTTGGCGAACTCGACAGTCGTTGATAAAAGAGACAACGTGCAGGCGTATTACCCATGTTTATATCTCTAAGGTCAAGGTTACACATAGAGGTTGAAGGTAAAAAAGTACATGTATAATATACGGGCTGTAACTTCCTTTTGTATTAAATAATTTTCAAATAATTTTCAATCTATTGTTTAGAATAATGAGACAGCGGGAATGTGAATTAATCAGGTTCATAACCCAAAGGTCAAGGTCACACTTAATGGTTAAAGGTCAAATATTAAGTTAAATAACTTCCATACGGAAAAGTTTTAGTTGCTGTGAAATTTCTACATCTCTTTTTTATTTTTTTATTATAAATTTTGCATTTAAATTTGCCTCAATAATTAACTAGATAGAAAAAGAATGATTTGAATTTAAAGTGAATACAGCTATGAAATTGCACATCATCGTAAGGTCGGCAGCTGGGCTCCGACCGTCTACACTACTTATTGCATAGCAGCTCATTGTAAAAATCAGACGATATATTGGGTAAAAACTACAAGAAAGTCCCCGATGTTATTCGGTAAAGAAGTGACGTTATTTTATCATCGTTTTAATTCGAGAACTACACTTATAGAGTGAGCATCAAGATGTGGAAACGCGCGAATATCACTTAAAACGATTTTGCTGTGTCCGCGGTCGGACTATTAAAAAAAAAAAAAAACGGTCTCCCAGGTTATTGGGTATTCGCGATAAAAATGTGTATATTATATCCTTATTTGAACAATTCAATAGTGAATGTGATTGATTGTAAATGTTTTAAATGTTTAATACTTTAATAGTTGCTAATCGACCGTGCTCCAAGATGATGCGGTTCGGCGCGGCTGTTACACAGATAGAGGCGGTGGACAACAACGACATCATCACGTGCCTGGACGAGGTTGGCTGGTTACCAGGTTGGAGTATGAGCCGGGCCAAATATGTCATGCACAACCTTACGGTGAGCACGTTCACTGGCACAAAGTGTTACACACGTTACGGACAGCAAAGACGTTACATTTGGTATAGGCGTTATATAGATATATATAAATTAAATATGTTCCAGACGTTTAAGAAATTGCATATGAAATAGACAATACAGATATTAAAGACATTAAAAAATGTACATCAAAAACATGGGTTTTAGGTATTTTCTTTCATACTTTATAGACGTTAAATACATCTTTGACGTTATAGATAATACAGTCGTTATATACATACGTTACTCCCATTTTTTAATTGACAATTTGTACTTGGATTTATTCTTCTATTATTTTAACAGCAACTTGTATCTCCGGAATTGTACATCATTCCAGGCAGGAGTTTTAAAGAACAAAGACACAGTCGAGAGGGTTCTGTTCCAAGCCACTGGGCTCCTGAAGGGACTGGACGCGAACCAGATCAACTCTACAGCGTTGGACAAACTCTTCTACACACGACTCGGCGAGCACGAGGACATACCAGAAGAACAAGTACGTAGTCGATATATTGTTTTAAGTACGACGTCCAGTGAAATACATACAATACATATGGGTTTTATGATAACGGCAGAAATCAGAGTGCTGACATCAGAGAGTTTTAGGGTTGGTTCTCCATCATACATTAGAGCCTTTACGTAATTACCCAACTATGCCACTACCCAGAATGCATCAGAATGGTTCCGCCAAATGACTGTAATGTGCTGTAGCATTAAAATAATGAGTGTTGATCCTTACTGATATAAAATACATAAACGTTGTACGTAGAATTCTGATTTTCCTATGTTCTAAACAGAGATTTTGATCCGAGTACATCTAAAACGAAGATATTTTGTCCTCCGTTCACCACCCCTTGCTTTTTTTTTTTATAACATAGTATTTAAATTATTTAGAAGCCAGCTGTGCTATTGTATTGTATATCAAAACTTTGTATCAAAGCTGGCGGCTAGCACCTTGTTATCGAATGAATGCGAAACCTAGCTGCGTTCATTTAACCACAACGTTCGCAACTGTTAGGGATTTGGTTCCCTGCTTGTACTGTATACGCTATACAACAGGGATACAAACGCTAACGTTATGGACTTATAAGGGTAACTGAACGCGGAGCTAGTTCTGTTAGGTTATATATTTACATGTGATTTACACCGCCAGACACAGAACCTCAGCGCTATGATTAATTACAAGTTTTCCTACTTAACCGTCTAATGAAATACTTGTATTGAATAATATTTTTGATGAAATAAACCGTGATGTCTTGATATCTTGATATAGAGAAAATATGACTGTATGGTGCCTATGTGACCCAAACCATTAAGGTCGGGGTTGTTGCGGCAGCGACTGATTACGTCATGTGTTGTTATTTATCTTATAATTGTAGCCTTATAAAATGTACCCAGTGATAATGACTTTGAACCGTACTTACAACATATAGTGTACTGTCATTCAAACGGGAGGCAGTTCCATAATGCGAAGTCAAAGGCAAAGCTGTATAACATACGTTACAAACTGTACATTTGTTATGGCTTAAATCTTAATTTTTACGAATTCATCGCAGCGCTCTGCTTCGCGTTGTTTGCGATTAATTCTATAAATTTAAAAATATTAATAATTACTACTACTTACATAGGTTATCTACCTGCAATGATATTAAAACCGTCATCCATCCTTGTCATCTATATCTCGATGAACGACTACTACTCTGTTTCTCAGTCAGGTGGGAATTATGTATACATGAGTCGCTTACAAGTGGCCAACACGCCTTAGAACCAAGCTTATATCTAGTGATATATCAAGTTTTTGTTCACCTTGGACATCCAAAACTTGCTTAATCACATTGAAACTCTCCATTTTACCGTAATGTCGTGTATTTTTCTAAAATTATGTACCTCATTTACCATAAGTATAAAGCGCCTTGTATTTTACAAAATATGTGTACAGTAATATATCAATAGCTATATGTGTATGATAATATAGCCAAATGTGTACGATAATATACTAGTAGCTTTATGGATATATACCCATGCTTGTACAGTAATATACAGGTAGCTGTATATGTATGTTAATATAGCCATATGTGTACAATAGATGTCTAAATATAGCCTCGAAATGTTGTCCGATGCAGAAATGTATGCTACCACAGACAGCATTGCAAACAACGTAGCGTAGCGCGAGTGAATATATAAAAATTGTATCACTTTGAGATGAGATATATTCCATATCCACTCAAAACAAACAAACGTCTTTGTTATTTTATGCTGACTGATGACAAAAGAATGGAACTAGTTTCTGTAATCGTTCTTTTTCTCACGCGGATGAATTCATGTTCTTTTAAAAACACATTTTGTCCACCATATTGGATAGTTGTAAAGAGAGAAAAGCCAGACATTCATTAAATGGATTTATGTGTTTACTTAACACAGTCAGACCAACATAAGTCCATTTTGATACATTGACTAGTAAATATATCAAGACTATATATTACCCCAATTATCTCCAAATACAAAGTAGTTCCGGCATATCTTTATCAGCCACAGTGTGGACTGATATAGGTTATATCTCACTGAAGGACCCAGTATTTCATCAGTTATCATAAAATAAAACATCTCTATCTGCATTATAGGTGAAATTGTGGTACCAGAAGTGGCATGAATATACGGAGGAACACCAAATAGGAGAGCATATGTACATGATACAACACCTCGCCTGTGGAAGCAATCCTGATGCGTTGCTATGGAAAATTCGTTATCTCGAGAAAAGGTACCTTTTTTGTCTGAAAACAACAACAACGCATTTTTATTTCAATATCAATAACTGTCACTGGAGTTGTGGATACTGATATATGTATTAGCTATAAAAATATGTTCAACCATGGTCACAGTTGAAGCTGAAGCTGATTAATACACACTAAAAATAGTTCCATTAATAGTGTGAAGGGCCTGCTTAATATACGGAATGTAGTAACGATATGGTTTTTAGACGGCGGCCAGCCGTATATAGTAGCTGGAAACTGAAAACAGGCCTTGCTGCCCTGGCTGATTTGCATATGTTCCACAGCAAATTCAACAGTACATTTCCGCACTTAGTTCGTATCCATGCAATGCGATTCTGCACCAACGAATACGAGTGGAATATGTTACACAGACGATTTAATCATAACCGTAACCGCTGTTAATGTGTTACTGTTTGTTCACATGTTTTCTTTTACCATTATTTTGCTCTGGAGACATCCATTTTAAGGGTGAAAAAAATATCCGTGACATTTCTTAATCAGAACAGCAACCATTTTACATACATGAAGATCTACTCCTGTAAAAAGAAAAAAATAGTGCTCCGCATTAGAAATGCCAATGTATGTAATTGATAAAGTAGTTCACACGTAATTTGCATGATCGCGAGTTTGGTTCCTCCCAGAGCATTTCTTAACTTTGAAATAGAAAGGCAAACATGACCCTTACTCTCTATTATTATGTAACAAACAGAGAGCGATTTCAACTGGCTCTGTAGCAACTATAGTTGCAGGAAGTTTGGAGTTTGTGGCGTTATATGACCTTTGCCATCACTACTGAAACGCTGGGTTTAGAATTAAAGCTATTTCATGTTAATACCATCGCCATCTCTCAGCGCATTGGGCGCTTTGATTAATTGCTGAAAAGTGCTGTGCGTTATTCCGTGCATATCTGTACACAACTTAATTTTGTAAAGGAAAAAGAATATCTATAGACATCGTCTTTCCTTGAAATTGTCTATGATAGTGACTATGGCAGATGTCATTATGTTTTCCGATATCTAAAATTTAGTCTAACGTTTTAGGTTTTATCTGCGAAGTTTTATATTGTACTTACACAAATCCAAGTATACACGTACTTGCCGTTTTCTTATTTATACTTTTTTTTCTCCTAACAACAATAGTAATATTTGACTATTGGAACATACGTTGTAAAACAGACTACACCTCATTATACTATTAAATTTTTGTTTTGTGTTACCGGTTACCTACTGTAGATCTTTGCTTTAATCCTATTGTATTATTTATTATGCTGAGATAACCGGACAGAGCGAAAACCAAAAGGTTGCGAATATCATTTACAAGGACCATCTCAAAATGCAGTCTTTTTTGACATGCTGGTTCTCAATGTATTATTGCGTTAAGTGAAGAAGCAAGGAACCAGCAGACAAGTACTGTAAAGTCATTAATTTTCGTTGACATTAAATTTAGTGGAATCTGTATATAACTCAACATTGGTTCATATATTCGTGGACAACAACAACCGTCCCTCGGTTCATTTCTTTGACACTTGCGTTAATAGTTTTCTGATATATTTGATACTTGTTTCATTTTTCGTTCTTATTGTCTCTCGTTTTCTCATTATATCAGGGTTGACAATAATATGGAATTCGTGCAAGCACCTAGCTATCTCGGTTTGGTCATAGCACGTGATATGTGACGTCATTTTAAGCTGTCGCAAGCAGCACTCCGAGGAAAACTGATGTAAGCAATAGTATCATATAGACCCTAATGATCTATTGTCAGATGTACTGTATTTCATAACATTCGGGAAAACCTCCAGAAATCGATATGTTTGTTATCACTAATAAAGTTTTTTTCCGATTGCTCCAAAATAATGTGCTGTTTCTTTGTTATTGTTCATTTTGATTCCTGCTTCAAAATCAATAGCAGGTGTCTAAATGAGGAATCATGTAGACCAAGTTTATCAGGAGACGCAATACAATAAGAAAGCTTCCAAGCGATCTTAAAGAAAAAGTTCATGAAAGTAAAACAATAAAGAAAACAGAAACCATTCTTTGGTTTTATGAAAATTAAAGGGAACACGCATTTGTTTTCATTCTCCATGTTTTTATAGTTAACGGTAAAAATTTAATCTGCTACTGTGCATCCTCGGGGCATGGATACACCTTAAATACGTCATGTAACCCGTACACGCTCGAGTCATAGAGACACTGTTTGTTAACAGAAATAATTCTTAGTCTACCTTAGACAGTACTGCCCCACTGCATTTCACTCCGTAGACAAGGCACAGCACGAATAAACGGACACTGGGCCAACCAGGCCTGGAACTATCCTTTATGTTGAGCGTCAATCAAAGGAAATGAACAAGAACATTTGTAACGTCTTTGGTGTGTCGAGGCCGGGGATATCCTTTTACGGAAGATGACTTGATCAACCATTATGACTGAATTGCAAATATTAGGGACTCGGATGACATAGAGATGAGATTTTTTCACCAATTTAGCCCAGGTTTGAGCCTTGATATTTGCGGTAAGATATTTGAACATACAAACGTGAATTTTTCACGGGAACAGAGGCCCTGATCTGTGTGAATAAAGCAAACTTCATGTTTAACGACTTCATTGTCTTTTCCAGTCGTAAACGAACCAATTAAATTGTGAGATGTTGTTGTTTTAATGCCGATTTCTGTCTGTTCTGTTATCCTCAGTGAGATCATCAAAGTTCTTGGAAATCTACGGCACTGCAGTCATGAATTTAAATCTGAATTGGCAAAATCATTGATGAATGAGTTAGGCTTCAACGTGGAGGAGTTCAAACCTTCAATCATTTTGCAAATTGGGCACATGATAGGTAAAATAAATTTTATTTATGAAAAAGATTATTTTTTATTTTAAATAATTGAGATTAATTAACGCAATGTTTATTCTAAAGACACGGTCCTCTTCATTATTAAAGTTATTGAGTCTTAACATAGCTGAACGTGCCTGAATGTCTGGGAGAATATTCTCAAACAATCTCAAATTTAATCTTCATGACTTGTCTAAATATTAACTCTTGACTTGAACAGGCTGAACATTTCCTTAAATAGCGAGCTATCAATTAAAATACCTCGGGAGAACACGACATATGAAATAAAAGGAAAAAATACATAAATGTCAATTAATGATTAAAATTAAAACGACATTGATTATTCTCTTTAAGTTTGAGAAAATTCTTTGTAATGTTTTCCGAGATTATTTCTGTCTTATAAAATTGATTTTATTCATTTACAAAGAAATAAGTATTTGCTAATTATTGTTTTCCTTCTCATATTGCTTTTTGTAACATTGTTCCGATAAGATATCGTTGTGTTTTATCATTTTGCGTAGGAGCACTACCTAAGGCACAACTCCGAAGTCTGACAAAAGAACAGCTTCGAACAATGGAGCCATCGGTGATCACAGAAATGGCTCCGGATAAAATTCAGGTAACTATAACTACGTTGTTAGACATACACGTGTCCATGGTAACATAAGCTAGTGAAAGCTCGTTATTTATCACAAACGGGTAATACTTTCTTTTCTTTTCGTTCAAAACAAGTTATTTCCTGAAGCTAGATTTTTTTTTCAGTATAACGACCATCAATGTAATAAGTTCTGTATTGTTGTTTCTATGCCGACACATCATTAAGAAAGCAAATACAGATGTTTGACGTTAATATTAAATAATAAACTTTGTTTTACGTCAACCTTCAGGTAGGGCGATACCGTTTCGTTATCATAAATCAAGCAGATAGAATCACAATATGTCATCAGATAGATGAGGCATTAGAAACTGATGTTCTACATAACATAATACTAACATTTTCTAATAACAACCTACATCAGAGGCAGATGATACTGATTATTTTATGTAAGATCGTTTTTTTTTCTTTCACGCCTGGCTATAGAAAATGACATTTTTCCAATTGATAGAAACTTGGATCTTTAATATATTCATTTTCATGTCTTTCTCATTTTTCTTTCTTTTTTAACTTTTGTGTTTCCACATTTCCCCATGGTAACCTGCTACAATTAAAAACATTTTAATTCCTTATGAATACCGAGAGATACCTTTCAGTAGAGCTGCCATTTAGATACAGAGCGGGGCCTCCGTGGCCGAGAGGGTAAAGTCGCTGACTTTAACACTCACTCAGCCCCTCACCGTGTGGGTTCGAATCCCGACAGGGTCATTCGGATTTTCATGTGAGGAAGCCTTCCAGCTGGCTTGCGGTAGGTCGGTGGTTCTACCTAAATGCCTCCGTGCATTCGGGGTCTTCCTCCACCTGTTATTAGCTGGACGTCGCTATATATGACTGAAATACTGTCGAAGCGACGGTAAGTCAAGTCAATTCTAGATACAGAGCAACGCTATCAAAATTAAGATGTTCTAATCACAAGTACAAAATTGAAACTGGTAGACATTTGAATTTTCCTCAAAATGAGAGACTCTATGTGTTTTGTTTAAATAATCATGTCTTAGTTATTGGATGTGAATATTATGTATTTTTTCACTGTCCAAAATATAATATATAATTTATGACCAATTTTTGTTTAATTGGTATACTGAAGGTAGAAAATAGATGATTTTTGTACATTGTTAAAAACAGAAAACTCAGAATATATTAAACACATTTCAATGTTTGTTTATCAGTTGATGAATGATATATTGTGACACAATTATATAAATCCAAACTGTTAAACATGTATATGTATATTGTATTGTGGGTAGGTGGCCTTTAATTACGAAATAAAAAAATCTGAATCTGAATTCACAAAAACGCTGACAAGAACCTGGCGGCAACCCAAATACGGCTGGTACACTGGGTTGAGGACATCGTTTAAAATATTGAATCGTTGTTTGAAATTATACAATAAGCTCGTTGAATGTTTTCAGTAAAGGGGCCTCCGTGGCCGAGAGGGTAAAGTCGCTGACTTAAACACTCACTCAGCCCCTCACCGCGTGGGTTCGAATCCCGGTAGGGTCATTCAGATATTCATTTAAAGGAAGCCTTCCAGCTGGCTTGTGGTAGGTCGGTGGTTCTACCCGGATGCTTCCGTGCTTTCGGGGTCTTCCTCCACCTGTAATTAGCTGGACGTCGCTATATATGACTGAAAAAGTGTCGAAGCGACGGTAAACTCAAATAGTCAAGTCAAGTTTTCAGTAAAACCCTCAAAACCACTCAGTTTAGAACCTCTGTATCTCTTATATTTTATTGTATGATTTGTATCACTTATCATTCATGAATATTCATCATCAGTTTTACGAATAAAAAAAATAATAATGAATAAATAAAAAAGAATACATGTCTATAAAATAAATTTCAATTCAGTATTGACCCTCAACTGAAACACTTACTTTTATCTTATTGGCTTACTGTAGGTCCAATCAACCATTAAAACGGTTAATTATACTAAGCTTGATTTATGTCATAGTGAATCTGCTTCTTAAATACATGTTGTTAGATTGAGAAAAGCTCAGGTCTTTCTTTTTTGACTGCAGGACTTCAGTGTGGAGCAGTTGTCCCAGCTGACCAGTAACCAAAAGAATGCCGTCACGAACATGCAGCGGTCCTACATGTCGCAGGAACAAGTGGCAGCCATTATGGACTCCTACATCTCTGGTAAAGATTTGCGATTTTTATGAGTAGGATATGAGTCGTTCTGGCTTGATCAAAATTCGTTTTTGGGGATATAAATATCTCAATCAGAATAATATATAAAACTATAAGTTTTCTATCTTTACTGTATAAAATGATGAAAAAAAACTGTCTGATACAATGCTCATTTTTCTTACAAATACCTGTAAAATATACAACCATCTGTGATAGGCCGCGAGTAACGAATTTCCTAGCGAATCATTGGATATGTTTCTTGAAGATTTCAATGAAATCTAATATTTAAAGTAATAAAAAGCAGTATCTGGTAAAATAACAAATGACATGGCAATGGTGATGCTTCAATAATAAAGAAGCAGGATTCAGATATACAGCAAATATTAAATGAACATGTTAATCTGAAAAGAATGTACCAACCTACCGACCTTTCATTTTGGCCAAAGGTGCTGCAGCCATAATTATATTTGAATACATAAATTTTATGTGCATTTTTATTAATGTAGAACTACATGTATTTCGTACTGCGACGAAGCCTGAAATGCGTTCACAAAATTGCTCTCTCCTGAGTTGCAATCTAAGCTGAATATGATTTCAAGTTGTTTTCGGTTTATTAAAACTCGAGGTAGTGGATCTTTTCGTGACAGATATGATCACTATTGGGTCATCTGCGATTATCATTCAAAATCTGTATAGAGCCATGCATACTCTGGACTATTTTATAATCACACGTTGTTTAATCAATCTGAAATAATATTTCTGGTCTCTAAATTACTTGATCGCCACGTTTGTAAACATTACTTTATTCCTCGTGCTCAGGTTATATGTCATACCAAGTCGTCAGAGTTGATGTGTTGATGTGGCCGTATTACGTGCGGATTCCGGAGATAGGCGAAGTAACATCATTTGTAAAACTCGTTAATTCAGATCATTGTGTAAGAAATTACATTTAAGTATTCATGCTTAATATATATTCAACTTCACCCACCATTAACTAAACGTATTTTTTCCAGGTGCTGATCATCCCACGACGTTAGGTGTATACGTTCTGCTAGCATGTATGGCGCTATTTCGACAAGTCGTCGTTGTCATGGTGATGGATTAGATGCTCACGCGCAGTGGCTCTCTTCAGGAATGTGTACGACTTTGTAACAGATTGATATAGTTTTGTTTTGCTTTTGACTCATTTTTACTGTTTTGTGATTTTTTTCTATTTTGTGCATTGTTTTTATCATTTGACTTATTTGGTCTCTAGGAGTCTAGCACCCACTTGATAATTATGCTGTTGTTATTTTATGCATTTCAACTTGTTTTCTTTACTATGGACTAATTGCCACTATCCTCATTATGGAGGCTATTCGTTGCCAAAAATCCAGCCTTGTTGATCTGAGTTGAACAGTTTATTTTCCGACAAAATACACAATTCATTTGAATTTCTTAGTATTTAAACTCCAGAGAAACATTCTTGGACTGAATTTGCCGATGCAACATTGTAAATACGTATTTCAACAAAATGCATTTTGATAAACTACAAAACGCCTTCTTACTTTAACGCTCGCAACTTTACATTGTCCGACCATCATGATTCGGCTCAGCTTAATCCAGGTTTACACGTTTGCAATGTTGATAAATAAGCTCCGCCCATTTCCCCGCCCACTACATCATCGTAAATAAACGTAATTGTCCGCTCACTTTCGGTATTTTCCGACAACGACTGGCAAATCCCCACGCAGTTATCTCCCATGTACGAATAAGGGAAGTGTTGCAGCGTGTAGGTCTACACATTCAAGGTAAATGCATTATGAGAATTAAACAGTATCACAATTATTTACTAAGCATCATGTGTTTCAGTTGCATGAGTGCCATTGTATGCAGGTATTGAATCAACATCAGAAGATATAAAAAAGATTAGTTTTTGAAACGTACCCCACCTACATTGTAAAGCCAGCAATATAAGCGCAGCATAGCGTAAATTTATTTTTAGATTTTTATATCCCTGGCCAGGATTTTAACTTTGATGTTTTTTTTAGTCGAGCCACCAAAGCCACATGATATGAGAACCCACTTCACCACAATTGAGCTTTTTTCAAAATTTAATATCTAGCCACTGCCATTACTGGTGTTGTGAATTCGCGCTCAATGCCACTTTCATAAAAAAAGTCGATTTTTTTATTCACAATTTTCAGAAAAACAATGCATAATTTTCACAAACAGAGCTGAGGTGTACCGGACTCAATTTTTTGAATAACAATTCAAGAACACATCCAAAATTAAGGTGCCTTAAGTAGTCAATATTGACTATTGGCAGTAATAAGTTCAAGTTGAAGTATTCATTATGTCTTTAATCAGGAGATGTTCTATAAAGATATGATATATCTCCTGCTTTAATAAAGATTGATCCTTTGTTTATCACCTAGTATATTAATGTTTTAAATGCAAAAAAAAGTGTCTGACTTCCAATATTATTTTAAATCTCTGTGTTTGTTCATATACATACCTGCAGATTGATTCATTTCTTTAAGAAAATACACAAAAGTTACATGCCATCAACTGTCTGTATCTTAATCCAACTCCTAATGGGGTTTTTTTCGTGACAGTAAAAATTACTGCTTGACTATAAATCAAGATTTTTTATGCAAAACAAATATATTTAGAGAAGGAATAAGTCAAATTGATATATAAGGTTCAGTTAAGTTGCTGCTTTACAATTGTCCAATTTTCAAGTCAAAACAGATGGAAGATTTGCTACAGATAGATCTATACAAAAAATTTTACAGGCCAAATTCTGGCTGCTGCCTTTCCCAGTTATATTAAGTAACATTTAATTACTATATCACAAATATAACCTTAATACTAGGGTATGACTGGATAAGAAAGAGAAAAAAAATCTATGCAGTTTCTATGTAAAGCTTTCATTTCTTAATATTCACTTATGACGTTAGTAAAATTAAAACCAAAATTATGAAGCTTATATGTCTTTACATAGCAACTTCCCTTTCATAGATCTACATAACATTTTTTCAAACATTTTTTTTTCGTTTTCATTTTACCATGTATATATTAAAAGAGTCCAAAGAGTACAAAGTATCATTTTCAGACTCGGGTAAATACGAAATCTTTCTGTACTTACGGTACCGATTTATCATGGTGTAAGAGTTACCTCTCTTTATTTTCCGCTCGTGAAATTTGGCTCCGCCTTTAAATCTTCGCCTATTTCCGTGATACTGCCATATATGGAAGTTGCAAAATCGTCTACAAATGTTAATCGCGTAGAAATGTAAAAGTCAAGTATGCAGTTGTAAACCTGAGAGTGTTATCTGATGCGGCTCCATTCTCGAACGTCGTGATGTACGGCGTAAAACGTGTCGTGTATGTCGTTGTTACCAAATTACATTCTAAAAGTGAAAACGTTACTAGTTAAATCGAGATAATCGAAACGCACAATACGAGCACAATATGTACCTCTCGGAGAAACGTTTATACTTTTACAAATCTGTTTAGTTGAACCGAAGTCATGATTACAAGGGCTGGATTTTTGAAAACGAATAGCCTCCATATCCTCATACTATAACTTTCACGGTCTCTTGTATCAATTCTCATATTTTTTCCAACTAGTGCTGTCATTCCGATTCTGTTGAAAACGATGCATTTCTCTTTTATATAGTCGTAATTAATTTGTTTTAACATGCGTCTTTTTCTACACAACACACTG
>JAIFHC010000792.1:0-50000 GCA_021229015.1 Solen grandis | reverse complement strand
CTTTAATCTAATGCGTTATAGATTACACGCAATAATTTATTGAGAAATAATGACTCAGATTTTTTCCTATTATATTACATATCACGTTCGATAGATAAACCCTATTATATTATAAACAAAAGATAACCGCACCTTCTGTGGGTCAGCGCTGCGCTTAGTCTAGACTCGCAAGCCGCACCTTAATCAGTATGATTCATGTAATCGATATTTGTATAAAACATAAAAGGTTTCTATTTCTTGTGTACTCAAGTTGTAGATAAACCCTATTAGACTATAAACAAAAGATAGTCGCACCTTCTGTGGGTCAGCGCCGCGATTTGTCTAGACTCGCAAGCTGCATCCTAATCAGTGGTCTCTAAACGTGAAAAATGTCCTACGTGTTATAAGGTGATCAGAGGAGACAAAATAAATACAGATGATCATAAAT
Source organism: Solen grandis (assembly GCA_021229015.1). Lineage (NCBI taxonomy): Eukaryota > Metazoa > Mollusca > Bivalvia > Adapedonta > Solenidae > Solen > Solen grandis. The sequence continues at coordinate 49,573 of JAIFHC010000792.1, read as the reverse complement.
GTGGAAAATATTTGAGTAAATCATGCAAGGAGTATGTCATGAACGATCACTTATGCTATTTGAGAGCCTCCCCTGCGAAAAAAAATATTACGAAATTTATATTTTCCGCTGCAATACAAACGTCTCTAGCAGGTGCAAAAAATAAAGCGGTTACCACCTACCACAACCAAGATAAAGTATTCGCATGAATACAATACTTAGTGCAGTCTAGCTCACATCGTTAACTGGTGTCCAATTAAATCATTTAGTAAAACTTGTGCTTTGCGTTAAATTTTATGGTGATAGCTGAAACGATATTATTGTTAGTTTCGATTGTGCTTTTTCAAAGCGAAAATGTCAGCGTTCCAAAAATGTGCCAAATTAATGTCGGCGGTCCAATTTAATGTTTAATGTCGGCGTTCCGTTCCAAATTAATGTCGGCGTTCCGAGAATCAGAATCATAGTGATCAAAATGTATGCAGATTAAAAGTTGCAAAGACATATTAAGAACCTTTATGCCATGCAGACCTAGGTCCAATTACAATTATAATTTAATTAATTATAATTACCAATTTTCAAATAATTGAAAATAATAATTAAAACAAAACTCAATTATTTTAATTGTAATTAATTAAAATCCAAAAAAATGCAACATAATTGTCAATTAAATTCAATTACTCTTCAATTACATGTAGCAAACAGTAACATATGGCAAAACAGAGGTTATTTGCAGTAGCTTTTGTCACCTGGGATTATTAATGTCACACTTGCTGGTCATTTAAAGAGGTGCTAATTTGGATATGAACCAGAAATAGTTGCTAGACTATTGATAAATATGAAGCTATAACATTACAATAGCTAGTATAAGTAGCCTGAAGGAAGAGAATTCAATTTCATCAATTGTCACAGCTTTCACAATCTAAGTTATGAAACATTACTTGAATAAATGTACTGGGCATTTCACATTTGACTGTTAACAACACAACATGAATTCTAGCACACTGAAACACTTTATATTACCAAAGGATACTAGTGGGAATTTTAAAGCAAAATGCCGATACTGTTCGTCAGAGTACAAAGGCAGTCTGAAAGTTACTTCAAACTTTGTCACCCATTTACGTGTAAGTAGCACTTTAAACTTTTTTTAGTTCTATACTTTATTTTAATAGAACACAAAGATAATGCTATAAATATAACAACTTGGTATATGATATGAGTTATTATAGTTGTTAACTAAGCTAATGCTATAAAGATGATAATGATAAACATAACTTTTATAAAATAATTAATGTTAAATTATTAAAACAAACCTACAAGAGATTAAATATTTTAAAACGGTTTCAGAAGAAACACAGAGAAGTCCTTGAGAATACCAAGCCATCAGATACCAGTCAGACTCCTGTTTCTGAATATTTGACTGGAAGTTCATGTAGCAAGTACTCCTTGAATGATCCACGGCAGATTCAGATCAATGAAGCACTGACAATGTTTATAGCAGGGGATTTAATATCACTTTCTGTGGTTGAAAGTCAAAACTTCAAAAATTTACTTGAAAAACTAAATCCGAAGTACCAGGTGCCAGGCAGAATAACATTAACAACAAAACTAATTCATGAAAAATGTTCAGAAATGAGAAATGACATTAAGCATAAACTCAAAGCTGCTCAAAATATTTGCTTAACACTTGATTTATGGTCAAACAGGCAGATGCGTGCATTTCTTGGTGTGACTGGTCATTATATTGCTGACTGGCAGATGAGGTCTGTCATGCTTGCATGTTCTCGTTTCAAAGGAAAACATACAGGGGATGCCATCCGTCGAGAATATGAAGAGACTATAGCTAGTTAAATGGCTGAAACCTACCTGGCTCTACCTGCATCATCTGCCCCAGTTGAACGGCTCTTTTCAATAGCTGGGAAAGTGTTAAGTCTTAACGTTGTTCACTGACTGATAGTAACTTTGAAGCATTAATGTTCTTGAAATGCAACAAGGACTTGTAAATCTGCATCAGAAATCTGGCTATGATAATGATTCTGTTTGTGAAAATATTGCCAACACTGTTCACTGACTGACAGTAACTTTGAAGCATTATTGTTCTTGAAATGTAATAAAGTCTTGTACATGTAAATCTGCATCAGAAATATGTCTTTGATAATGATTCTGTTTGTGAATATATTGCCAATTTTGAAAGTAATAAAAAATAATTAAAAAATAATTATTTTCATTAAAATATTTGTAATTAATTGCTTATGGGAAAAGCAAGTAATTTTAATTGTAATTTAATTGAACCATTTCTGATTTAATTGTAATTAATTAATTACTTTTAAAAGTAATTGAACCCAGGTCTGATGCCATGACGTAATTGATAGAATTGCATTGTACCACCACAATGAAATATAATAAATTAAACATGGATCCTCCCACCTACTTGCAAAAATAAAATAAATGAAAGAATTAAAAAAACAAAACAAAAACTTGTAACTTGTACACCAATTATTACAGGTGTTATTAGAGCTCCAGTCATCATATTGATGCAAGTCAAAGAAAGAGGTTTGCTTATCTAGCTGTCACATTAATTTCTTTTCATCTATTTTTCAATTTCTCCAGTACCAAAGGCGGATATAGATACTGAAACCTTGCTTTAAGTGGAATGTTGTTTTTTGTTTGTTAACCGTTATGAAATTTTTTTATCAAAGATAAATATTATATTTTTTTGGAGGAAACGGTTTAGAGGTGAAATGTCTGCAATTCCATTCCCATATAGGCTCAATTTGTAGATTTGCTGATTACATAAGACTCTAACAATACAAGAGTGTTTATTGCAACACAGGTTTTACTTGCTGAAGCGTGACAGTGATTGTATCAACTGAGGTTACAGCAGGTGACACAAAATAAGCAATTCTAGGGTTTATTGAAATAAAAATATTTATAGTTTTTCTCTAAGCCCTAACATTAAATTTTGAAAAACCGACATTATTGATAAGACAGGTGTAACAAACCCGCCCGGCACGGAATCGAACCCGGTCCGCCAGCGTGATAGCCAATGCTCTAACCACTGAGCCAAGGCGTCGACTCCCTGACGCAGTTGTCAGAGATTGAACTTATACCCGTGACTACGCATCGTCACATTACTTCCCCCTCCGAGAAGTCTCGACCCGAGACTTGGCCTGGGAAACACGTGGGTAAGGCAACTCCGGTATGGCAGTTGACATTATCCCACCTCTGCCACCAAATTTGTAACGTGTACCGAGCTAAATGAACTATGAAATAAGATATGGACGGAAAACATTAAGCCCTCTGACGAAAATGACTTTGAGCGTTACCTTTTTAACAGACTGAAAAAATGAAACAAGAGGGCCATGATGGCCCCGGATCGCTCACCTGATTTCATTAGGCTATGCAAAATCAAGTGACCCCTGGGGCAGAGCCAATTTTGACCCCAGGGTCATGATTTGAACAAACTGGGTAGAGGTCTATTAGCCCATGTTACATACCAAATATCTAAACCCCAGACCTTGTGGTTTTACAGAAGAAGTTTTTCTAGCTTTTTTCTCCAAAATAAGTCTATGTAAAATCAAGTGATCCCTGGGGCGGGGCCAATTTTCACCAAATATCTAAACGCAAGGCCATGTTTTCTAGTTATCTTAAAAAGAATAATTTTCAAGTTATTTCTATATTAGCCTATGTAAAATCAGGTGACCACAATGGCGGGGCCAAATTTGACCCCAGGGCCATGATTTGAACAAACTAAATATAGATCCACTAGACAATGCATGATTCATGATTTGAACAAACTTGGTAGAGGTCTATTAGCCCATGTCACATACCAAATATTTAAACTCCAGGCCTTGTGGTTTCTGAGAAGATTTTTCAAGTTTTTCCTATATAAGTCTATGTTAAATCAAGTGACTCCTGGGGCGGGGCCAATTTTGACCCCAGGGTCATGATTTGAACAAACTTCGTAGAGATCCACCAGACAATGCTACACATCAAATATCTTAACTGTATGCCTTTTGGTTTCTGAGAAGATTTTTCAAGTTTTTTTTCCTATATTAGCCTTTGTTAAATCTAGTGACCCCTGGGGCGGGGCCAATTTTGACCCCAGGGTCATAATTTGAACAATCTTGGTAGAGAGTCGTAAGATCATGCTACATACCAAAAATCAAAAGGCTAGGCCTTGTGGTTTCGAAGAAGATTTTTAAAATTTTCATTTTTAAAATCTATTTTTAGCTCCTGTGACCTAGATTTTTGACCAATCAAAATAATTTTAACAACTTTGGTAAAGGGCCCCATAATGAACATTCCTGTGAAGTTTTATCAAAATCCAGTGAGTAGTTTAGAAGGAGATGTTGTTTAAAGAAATTGTTGACGACACACGCACGCACGGACGACGAACGAAAGGCGATCACAAAAAGCTAAAAATCAAAAGGCTAGGCCTTGTGGTTTCGGAGAAGATTTTTTCAAGTTTTTCCTATATTAGCCTATGTGAAATCAAGTACCCCTGGGGCGGGGCCAATTTTGACCCCAGGGTCATAATTTGTACAATCTTGGTAGAGAGTCATAAGATCATGCTTCATACCAAAAATCAAAAGGCTAGGCCTTGTGGTTTCGGAGAAAAAGATTTTTTAAATCTATTTTTAGCTCCTGTGACCTACATTTTTACCCAATCAAAATCATTTGATAATTTGAAAAACTTTAATAGAGGTCATGATAAGGATGATTCCAGTGAGGTTTGGTCAAAATCCATCCAGTGGTTTAGGAGAAGTTGTTTAAAGGAAAAGTTGACGCAAGACGCACGCACGGACGGACGGATGGACGGACAAAAGGCGATCACAAAAGCTCACCATGAGCACGTTGTGCTCACCTGAGCTAAACAAGAGGCCCATGATAGCCCTAAATCGCTCACCTGAGATAAAAAGGTTGACCCAAGGAACATCTGTACCAATTTATTTTAAAATCTGGCCAGTAGTTTTGAAGAAGATGATTTTTAAAGTTTTCTTTTTTTCTTTTTTTTTGTTGCCATGGCAACCAGAGTTCTACATGGATCAAGTTTATTTTAGCAACTTTTGTGAAGGTTGACCCAAGGATCATCCCTGCCAAGTTTAATCAAATTCTGTCCAGTGGTTTCAGAGGAGATGTTGTTTAAAGGTTTCTCTATATACATATAAGGCAAATAAGCCCCGCCCCTGGCGGCCATGTTTTTTTAACGGATCAGAATAATTTTAGCAACTTTGGTAGAGGTTGACCCAAGGAACATCTGTACCAATTTATTTTAAAATCTGGCCAGTAGTTTTGAAGAAGATGATTTTTAAAGTTTTCATTTTTTTCCCCTTTTTGTTGCCATGGCAACCAGAGTTCTACATGGAACAAGTTTATTTTAGCAACTTTTGTGAAGGTTGACCCAAGGACCATCCCTGCCAATTTTAATCAAATTCTGTCCAGTGGTTTCAGAGGAGATGTTGTTTAAAGGTTTCTCTATATACATATAAGGCAAATAAGCCCCGCCCCTGGCGGCCATGTTTTTTTACGGATCAGAATAATTTTAGCAACTTTGGTAGAGGTTGGCCCAAGGAATATCTGTACCAATTTATTTTAAAATCTGGCCACTAGTTTTGAAGAAGATGATTTTTAAAGTTTTCTTTTTTTTGTTGCCATGGCAACCAGAGTTCTACATGGATCAAGTTATTTTAGCAACTTTTGTGAAGGTTGACCCAAGGACCATCCCTGCCAATTTTAATCAAATTCTGTCCAGTGGTTTCAGAGGAGATGTTGTTTAAAGGTTTCTCTATATACATATAAGGCAAATAAGCCCCGCCCCTGGCGGCCATGTTTTTTTACGGATCGGAATAATTTTAGCAACTTTGGTAGAGGTTGACCCAAGGAACATCTGTATCAAATTATTTTGAAATCTGGCCAGTAGTTTTGAAGGAGATGATTTTTAAAGTTTTCAAATTATTTTTCTTTTTGTTGCCATGGCAACCAGAGTTCTTCATGGATCAACTTTATTTTAGCAACTTTTGTAGAGCCTCACCCAAGGAACATTCCTGCCAAGTTTCATTAAATTCTGTCCAGCGGTTTCAGAGGAGATGTCGTTTAAAGCAAATTGTTGACGACGCACGACAACGGGCGATCACAAAAGTTCTGGGTGAAAGGACAACTACAAGCTATCAGTGACAAGCTGATCAGACTAGAAACAGAAAGACAAGTGACATGCTACCGCTGTCAGGAAAAGGGGCATTATGCATCGGCATGTACGAAGAAAGCACCTCAAACAGTACGAGTGTGCTACCGTTGTCATGAACCGGGACATTTTGTTTCTAATTGCCCAAAACCTAAGAAAGGGATGAATAGTACTGTACCTACAGTAAACGCACAGGCGGACAGTGAAATGCAGAAAATGGACGTAGTTGAGACAGTGCCACAGACGGACAGTGATGTTGAGTTGCTAGAGGCTGTCTCTGAGTTGGAGAAACCTACCGTAAAACCCAAGAAACGCAAGAGAAGCGTCAACACATGCATCGTGTGTCCTGAGGCTCACCCATCAACAAGCAGTACAGAGTGTAACCGACCAGCTAAGAAGCGAAAAATGTGACATTTGAACACTAGACTCGAAAACAAAGTTGTTATGTTCATTATTTGCTGTATGACCCACGTTTAATTCATTGTTGCTGTATGACACATGTTTGTTGTTAAACACAATAAAAATCATATGACAATTGTATTAGTTATCCTTTCTACATCATTGTAGTGGTCCTGAAAAGGACCGTTGTTTTGAGAAGTGTCTAGCACTCACTCAAATACAAATACCGCCAGTAATGTCTACTGGCTTCTGGATATGCCAGGTAAAACCCTGACAAATCCGGGTACAATGGCAAAGGGGGTAAACTCTGGTACGAAGGAACTTCATGGTGAAGAATGAATACATACACAGCATTACACAATTTATAGTCAAGAAAAAGTAGGTTAGTGGGTCAATCCACTTCAGGTCAAGGTCGAACACATCATTTTTTTTATTGGATGAAAAATAACGTTCTCTGATTGGTGTGCGCCAACACAAGAAAGTAGGTCAATCCGGTACTATAAAACAGCGCACATACTCTATACTTTATTATTCATGATTGAAACATGAGACCGGACTTGCTAAAATTGTTCCTCGACAATCCCAGCTATGAGGAACAAGAGAGCGACTCTGACAGCTATCACGACCGAGTTGAGGTGTGTGATCAATATCTCACTCTTATAAAAGGGGAGATCTCCCTAATTACCTGTCAGTTACCTTTGAAGATGTACCATCTACCCTACTACAGGGATCGGGAGACAGCCTGAACTTCATAGGTGACAAGGATCTAACCCGTTGTCATTTGCATCTCCTTGCAGGATGGATGAAGAGATATGTGATGAGATGGGACTGTACCACGTGTGGTATGGACCACAATTAATAAGAAACAAAACGGCCCCTTTTCAGGGCCAACCCAAATGTCTCGAAAGGACATTTTACAATTGTCAATCCCCCTTTAACTTACATAACGTTAAGAAGTGGTCCTCCTTTAACTAAGAAATAAAACCTGACGTCAACATGACAATATTGCGTCATTGGAATGTTTGGTATGCATACTCTTTCTCTCTATCCGATCTTAAGTCATCCTAGTTAGAACTAACAGGTAGGACATGTTTTTTTATTACATGCAACATACGGTACCATAAATCTTTTTTCGTATATAGTACTATAAATTTTCGATTCGGTACCATAAAAAAAATAATTATGGTACCTCTGCCACCCTACACTACTAATGGTCCATTACCAAGATTGTTCAAATCGTAGCCCTACGATGATAAATGACCCAGCACCAGGGCTCACTTGTTTTTACATAGAGTTATATAGGAAAAACTTGAAAGTCTTCTCTTTTGCAACCATATGGCCAAGAGCTTAGATATTTGTAGTATTGCCAGGGTAAAATGTTTCGTAATATTAGAATTTTTGTCTGTTTTTAATTTAAAAACCTTGAAATCAGTTGTAGCGATTTAGGCCCGTCATGGCCCTCTTGTTTAGAATTGGCCACAGCCCTATGTGTGGCAATCCTAGAATGAACTCTGATCATTTGATATATATGTTGACTTTGTATAAACCGTAAACATGTGAAAGAACTAAACAACCAGAGGAAAATTGTTATCAGTTATCTTTGAACTAGTAGTTTAATGTATATTAAATAGAAAGTAGAGCAAGCTGTCTAATGAACAGCTCTTTTATCTAAATAATTGTGAATCATTTTTCAGCCTTAAGCACACTTCAAAATGGAAGATTGCCAAAAATAATGTCAGCTGAGATTGTAGACAAAGTTTTCCTGCAACCATTAGCTTCAGAAAAGTATATTCAGGATCTGCGAAAAGGACTTGGTCTTGGTCTTATTCAGGTATGTAGTTATGTATGAAGTTGGGATATGTCATCAAACAAGTCCACTCCATATGTTTTGAATTCACTTGAAATATATAGGACAGCAGGGATCAATTTAACGTTTTCATCCACTAGCCAAAATTTGCTAGTGACCATTTTTTCTACTAGCAAATTCAGTTTTCCACTAGCAAAATTTAAAACATGAAAATGTGCAAACAGTTGTACTGAAGTATTTAATTACAATATTGTCACAAAAATTTAAGTGAAAATTGAAATATTTAAAATCACTTGTAGTTTTATATCGAAAATTCTAAAAAAATAATTTTTTTTTTAATTTGTCAAAATAAATCAAAATTAAATGTTGGAATAACAATTATTTATATGAAAATTATTGCAGAAATATTTCCAGATCAAACATTATTAAAATACTTAAAAAAATCAAAAGTGAATTTTGAAAGGAAAAAAAAAGTGAAATTTGTAAAGAAAAAAAAGAAAAGAAAATGGGCATGTTATATAGTGGGGAGGTTTCGGTTTGTTTAAGTCTTTAGGAGTTTAGCCCCTTATAATATTGAAAAATCCAGATTTCACAAATTTTGCATTCTAGCATCGCCATTTTTTTAGGCAATTGCCTTCAAGAATAGAATAGAATATTGATTTAAAGACACCGCAACAGTCGAAAGACGTCATATGGTGTCTAAAAACGCTTAAAATTACGATAAGTCATAAAACTATAAGTCACAAAACTATAAACAAGTGAATCCCGCACAGCAGGAGAGTAAACACGTTTAATATATCACGTATGTAAAATCAAAGCTTGTTATATATACCAACGTCTTTAATAAAAGCGATCAAAGTATCAACAGAAACAGTATTAAAAAGGTCTAACATAGATGCCACATTAAAATAATTAGTTCTAGTAAGACTTAATACAGTCGACTAAAATATGTTTGATAGTATACGGCTCCTGGCAAGGGAAGATGGATACCAAAACCCTAAGGATGGTTGAATAGAATGTAACTTATTAAATTGAGCGGTGTCCCAACTAGATTGCCATTTTGAAAAGATCAATTTATTTACGCAAGATTTCAAATCTGTAAATGGAATTTTTATAACAGCCTCGTTTAAATCGGAGGCTGCCTTAGCAGCACGACAATAAGATACTTCATTGGTAACCAGAACTTTTTCTTAATTCAAAATAATGATGTGAAGATGAAAATTATTTATGGATTAATTTATCAAAAGCTAGGTAACATAATACTTACGCGAAACAATTTCTTAGGCTTCAGTGGAGACTCCTCGTCCACTACTATAGGCGATTTACTTGTATTCTGAATAAATATACAACACTCATTTATAGTAATATCATAATCACTAGTATCATGTATGTACGGCACAAATCCTGGTTATACTAGCAGGGGTGCGGAATTCCTATGTCCGACTTGTCCGACTCGGGTTTTTTTGTCTGCGGACAAGTAGATTTTTCCATACCGTTTGTCCGCGGACAAGTGCAAAATTGTCGGTAAAAATATATTTTGTCTTATTTTTACCCTAATGCAAACGCGGAACCATAAAATCTTGACCGAAAATGCGTTAAATATCGTTTACCATACAATTAATCCATTTCCTGCATTGAGCCTCTCGAGTAATGTAGTATTGGGAATTCCCTGCCAATTCTGCACGCTGATTGGCTGTTGCTATAGCAAGCGTAGCCGGTGTTATGTAAAAAATATCCATTTCCGATTGTTTACAAAAGAGCGATGGATAAGTTTGTAGTCAGATTAGGTAACCGTCCAGAAAAAGAAAGGGAGCCAGAGAAACGGAAATCTACTAAGCAAGATCGGGACAAGAAATATGACAGTAAACGGGTTCGGTTATTCCAGGAATCCTGGATGAGTGAATTTAGCTGGCTCCGTAAAGATGACCAGGACAATTTGTCTTGTCACATTTGTAAAATGTTCCCAGATATCGCAGACAAATCATCCGCCCTGTACACGGGAAAATCTTCCGAAACTTTAACCAGGAAAGACACTTTGACTGCCCATCAACTCTCTGTGAAACATATTTCGTGTATGTCGAAATTTGAGTATAATAAAAAGCCTAAACAAGGTCCCATTGAAAAGTCTATGGCAAAGGTCGAGGTCCAAGAAGTTGAAAGATACAAGAAGGTATTCGATACTGCTTATGCTGTTATAAAAAATAATAGACCATATACTGACAATCCCTTTCTTTGTGAAGTCCAAAAGAAAAATGGAGTCGAATTGGGTAATGATCATTTGTCAAGGGACACCTGTGTAGTATTTCAAAATTCTATGGCCAATGTGATCTTGAATGAAACCAAGGCAGATTTGCACAGTGATGGTGTAAGTTTTTTTTCAATAATGAGTGACTCCAGTACTGATAGCTCTATTATTGACCAAGAGGGTATTTTGCTAAGGTATGTCCATCCAGAAACATCATATAACCCAGTGACAAAAATGGCTAGTATTGAGAATCTAGAAACTGCTACAGCTGATGGGGTGGTGGATGCCATTAAAGAGGTGTGAAGAAATGTGACATTGACATTGACAGCATTTCTGATACTGATCCTAAACTTGTTTGTGTTAATCTAGATGGGGCTGCAGTGAATTTAGGTGCCAAAAAACTTAATGACTCAGTTGAAAATGAAGTGTTAGTAACCCATTGTGTGGCCCATAAACTGGAACTAGGGGTATTAGATGGAGTTTGAGGACACTATTAAGAGAATATGTAAAGAGAAGAGAGCAGCTGAAAAAACTTGCTTCATTTCTTGATGAAAACATAAAGATGCACACAGAAATTAAAACAATTAGATGGGTTTCTTCTAAATTGCGTGCCCTTGAGGCAGTATGCCAAGATCTTAATGTAACAGTTATGCATATGGAAGAAATCATTGAAACCTCTAATAGAGCTGATGAACTTGGACAGGCAAAAGCCATCCTCAATGATCTGACACAAGTAAAATTTATAAAGTACATCTACCTGATGCTTGATATTCTGTCAACTATTACAAAAACGTCAGTTCTTTTTCAGAATAAAGATCTGTTGATTTTTGAGGTGAAACAAGCCATAGATTCTCTGTATATGTGTCTGTATTCATTGACTAATGAACCAGGTGAAAACCTGTCCAAGTTTTACAGGCTGTATGACAGAAACACTGGCATGTTTGATGGTAAATATATAAGCTTAAAGGGTCTCTTTGTAACTTCAAGGATGATAGAGACATCCACACTTTGCTTGAAAAAGTCAGTGAGTATATATTGCACAGATTTCAGGACCTTGATTGTCCACCTTTGAGCTTATATACTGTATTTGATTTCAGAGTGTGGCCACAGAGTCTCAAAGAACTGAGCATCTATGGTTGTACAGAAATCAAACAACTGTGTGAGCAATCTAAGGACTTGTTAACTCAAGAGGAGATATCATGTATTCCTGCTGGTGTCTATACATCTATTCTTCAGAGGCAGGAGGATTCTGTTAAGCACATAAGTGTCCTGCTGAAGCTTTTGTTAACTGTGTCCCCTTCAACTGCAGCCTGTGAGAGGCTCTTTTCTCAGATGAATCTGATAAAAAGCCCTGTCAGAACCAGACTTTCCCAACAAAACTTGCAAAGTCAAATGCAGATTGTTGTCTGTGGCCCAGAGTTTTCTAAATTTGACCCTTTACCTGCTCTGCAAGACTGGCTGAAGTCTGGCAACAGACATATTCACCATAAACCACCAGTAAAGTCTGCCACAGTCACATCTCAGGCTGATAATATGCCCTCAACATCTGAACAGTCCAGTTCAGATCTTGGCCCCATACAACCAATATTAGCAGAAATAGTTAAGACCCTTGGTGGAGAGGAAATTGCAAGGCAGAAACTTAAAAGTATGACTGATAACCCTGGGCAGTGTTGCCTAATGTAAATGATGTGTTTAACATAACTTTTCTTAGTGACGTTTTAGTTAAAGGCCAATTACATGTATATATAATGTTACAGTATGTATCAGAAAGATACCACGTGTCACTTTGCATGAAAGACTAAGTGCTAATATATAGTAAATGTAAGTGTTCTTGTTCAGTAACAGAGAGTGCTATGATGCCTAGCCAGTAAAATAAATATAAAAAATACATATATTTGAGTTGATTTTTTTTTGTGTTTCCTGGACAAGAGGATTTAGTCTCCGGACAAGTGAATTTTTCAGTCCAGCTTGTCCTTGGACAAGTGAAAAATTTGAGAATTTCCACACCCCTGACTAGTATTAAAACATTTAGTTTATTTTATTTTATTAAAATTAATTCAACAATTTATAAATGAAATGAATGTTAATAGTGTTAAATATTAATAATAAAATGCTTACACCAGAAGCCATGTCAGTTGGCCGATAGTTTATTAAGATATGATGTTCTAGTGAATTGTGAACGATTTCCTGAGTTGAAGTCAAGATTAATATATCCGGTCATTTTCCGATTTGATCAGTAATGATTTGATCAGTAATAAAGTTGACCTCTCCATACAACATGATTAATAAGAAATAATTAGATCTATATATCTCTATAGAATAAAGTTAATGATGTCATTTATTAAAAGATTGCAAACTCAAACTCTATATATAAAACAATATATTATTTTATCAGATATTGCTCTCGAAGACATCGTTGTTGCTATGTTCTCGGCCCGGGAGTTTCATGGTTTTTTTACCGGTCTCGGCTTGGGTGAACATCATTACATCGTCGAGGTTACGCAACGCAACAACTGTTGTACGAAGATCTTTTGAGACATCCAGGAACGCCTGTACCGGAATGGACAGAGGAGGAAGCCGATACCCTTCTGGACATGCTAAAATCGCCCGAGCTGGATGAGTTCGAACCTTGGTCTCCCGGATTTGAAAGAACCGTGAATGAGCATGAAGAAATAGCGGCGGCGTCCTTAGCATGCCTGAGAGACGGCGAGTTTAGGTAACACACGTGATCAGTATTACACATAATGAAGTACAGAAAATTTATAGATTATTAATTTGGACAATTTATTTGTTACTATTTTTTTTTTTGAAATCAGGTCCCTCATTGTTTACAGGGCTGGTAAAACATTTTACTGTTCCCGATGTCGGACCCGGTTTTCTGAATACCAACCCTACCGGTCACATCTAGAGACCCACTCCGCTACTTCGCCGGTACCTGGACCGTCGGGATTACGTGACGACTCTATGGAAACCGATCACGACGTGTCCTCGAGAACTGACCTTACAATGCAAGGAGGTGGCACTGACAGTTCAGTGCAGGAAGGCGGCGCCGAAGAACCCTACATGATCGAACTGACAGGGACGTGCCGGTTCGCCAGGGCTACCGCTGTCGAGAAAGAAAACTTATAAGGTCAGATTTAACGATCAATGGCAAGGGAAACGAGTGGCAGGTTTGAAGCGGCAACTCCATCGTCTCTTCGAGGATCTGTTAACCAGAGCGAGGGAAGATATCAATGACAACGATTTATTGAGAGTCGTCTTGAGGCACGATGCCTTGAATCATGCCGTCGTGGTACCATTGCAAGCCATTTCTGAGTGGTGGGGCTGGTGTAGGTAAAAGCCATACAGTCCATACAATATACCAGACCGTACTTAAAACATTGAAACGACCAGGACAAAGTACTGATCTTCCTACCATTAAAACACCGACAGATAAAGCTGCTGTTAATATAGATGGTAATACACTACACAGTGCCTTTAACCTGCTTGTCAGAAGTCGTGGCAGATATTCTGAAAACAACGCTTATCAGCAAATGTGTTGAATTCATTGAAAGCTTTGTATTGCCAGCTAAAAGTCCTTGTTATAGATGAAATTTCCGTGGTTGGTGCCCAAACATTGTCCAACTTAAATGTTATTTTGCAAGACATATTTGAAAACAAAAGCCATTTGGAAATATTTCAGTACTTGCCGTTGGTGATCTTATGCAGTTGAATCCTGTTGGTGAAAAACCAGTGTACAAAGTAATTCTGGTTATGCAGCACTGACAACATCTGTTTGGAGATTGTTTAGTTAGTGAGGCAGAAGGGAGATCCAACATTTGCAGAACCGTTGTCTCGTGTACGTGCAGCATACTTCACAGGTTGTGGAACTACTTAAAACATTGGAAAATAAAGAAGTTCCAAGCAATGCATTATCAGTATTTCTCACCAATTCACAGAAAGATTACTACAACAAATGTCAGTTGGAGAAATTACCAACAAAAGTGTACACTGTGATTGCTAAAGATTCAAACAAGGACTTGTATACAAAACGTGTGAATGTAGAGGTAACAAGTACTTATCTCCATGAAACTGGTGGTTTGGCAAAATAAATTCAAAAGAAATTCAAGTTGCAGTAATGGCAAAGTTTATGCAAACAAAAAATGTAGATATTCAGGATGGTTTGGTGAATTGTGCAACTGGAGTCATAGAGAAAATCGAAATTCATGAAGACCAACCACTGAATGGCATTTTGTATGTAAGGTTTGATGACCCCAAAATTGGAAGGAGTGCGAAAGTCAGATCACCACATAAGGGTCTAGTGCCTGTCAAAGCTGTAACTGCTGCTTTTTCTATTACAGAAAAGTCCTGTTCAGTTAAAGTTGAGCGAGCCCAGTTCCCAGGTACATTGGCCTATGGCATTACTGTGCACAAGTCGCAAGGAAGCACCTTTGAAGAAATGATAGATGACAATTCCGACAGACAAAAATATGAGTACTATGCCTGGTCAGATATATACAATGCTAAGTACGGCTAAGTCAATGAAAGGACTGAAACTCTGTGCATTTGATAGTAGCAAAGTTGAAAGTCAATAGTAGTGCATTACAGGAGATGGAACGCCTTCAGAAAGATTCCCAACTTTCTACAGACACATTATACAAATACTTGTGTTGTTCTAAACCTGTTGCTACTATATTGCGCTTGGAAATTCGATCCTTGAAAGAACATTACCAAGACTTAGTGCATTACATCACATCAGAATTTTCTGGTTTTCTTTGCCTTCAAGAAACAAAAGTACATATTTTGTTTCAAAAGGAGAAAAGAATTATATACACGGCAATGTAATATATTCAACAGTTTCTGATGTAGAAGAAGTGTTCTTTCAGGCCAGCACTATTGAAATAGTGACAGTATTCACTGCAAATATCTTCATAGTGTCATTGTATATTCGACCAAATCACAAATTTAAGGACACATTAGAAGAGTTGAAGGATCTCATGGAACAATTTCAAGCCTTCACATCCTTGAGAGATATTGAGAAAACTCTAGTTGTAGGAGATTTCAATCTCAGTTTTGACCAACTTGAAAAATTGACAGCAACTTTGAGATTGTTTGGTCTATCACAACTTGTGAAAGAGCCAACTCATCAGTTGGAATCTATTCTAGATCTAGTTTTCACAAATATAAGACCGTTCCATCAGTAATATACCAATGTGGTTTACAGACCATCATGCGGTTGCTGTATCTCTTCAAGGATGACTTTCGCAGTTGATTTTATTATGAAGGTATACTGAATACTACCATTTCTCATCATTGTGTCTCCTGCTGTAAGCAGAGGCAACACTTAGAGATCACTTTTTTCGTCATCTGTCTGTCCATCTTTGTCCAGGGTCATTAAGCTTTCATGTGAGGAAGCCTTCCAGATGACTTGCAGTAGGACGGTGGTTCTGCCCAGATGCCTCTCTGCACTCAGGTCTTCCTCCACCTGTAATTAGCTGGATGTTGTTATACGACTGAAATAAACAGGTTGTGTTTGTGTGTGTGTTGGGGGGTCTTAGTTTTCAATTTGCCGGTAGGGGGCTTAGTATTGCCTAAGCAATACTTTCATAATACTTGTTTAATTCGGTTTAGGGGCAAGACATGGAAAACTATTTTAAGAACAATAGAGAGAGAAAATAAATGACTGTCCAGTTCCAGACAATATCCAGTTAAATAGAATTTATAGTTCAATATGAACCAGTACCATTTGACAATCGAAGGATCATTCAGGTGTATCACATACCTATTATATATACTGTGTTTCGTGTCATAGTAAACATTACATTTTTTTTTTCTCAGCTCCACCATGTCTTCAAGGAAACTGGCTGATTTCATGTCGAGGAGTACAAAAGTGGACCTGTCTAAAAACTTAAAGGCTGAAAATTTCACCACAGTGAGATTGAATACAATCTACAAAGTTGAAAATAATAGGTTCGTTACAACTCAATACAGACAAAAAATTATAATCACGATAAGGGACACAGACTCTGGTCAAGTGACTGGTGGGCTTTCCCCAGCCTCCAGTGTTTGTTTTGTGAAGAAGGGGAGGATGGTTCACTAAAATTGAGGACGTGTAAGAAGCCGCGTGAACTGCTCTTCACATCAACAAACCCTTACATCTTCAACTATGTGTAAGGTACAAGCAGGAAAAAAAAAGTGTATTTTTATGTTGGGGAAAAGTTGTAAATAGGCATAAGCTTTCGTTTTGATCTTTTGTTTTGTAAATAATAAATGTTAACACTATTAAACAAGAGCTGTCCATAAGACAGCGCGCTCGACTTTTCTCAGTTCGCCATTAAAGAAAGGGCCAATCTTTGATGTTATTAGAGGTTGTTGTCTAACCTATTTGCTATTTGTAAATACAGCTAAAAAATATCTAAGTATAAAAGGGTAAAATTGAAAATACACTGCATATAGGATTATGGGCCCTGCCAGTAAAGTTGAGATAGTGTGGGAAAACAATAAATAAGTATTCCAAGTTATGGTGGAATACCTGTGATAGTATTGAAAATATACAACTTTGTAAAAAAAAATAACCATGCTTTTGGCTGTTTTCTAAGTATGAAAGGGGCATAATTCAAGAAGTAGTACAGCCAGGGTTATGGGCCTTGTTAGTAAGGTAGAGGTAATGATGGTGAATATGTACTTGAAGTTTCAGTTGAATACCGTAGATAGTATTGAAGATATACAACTTTGTAAAAACTTTAACCTTGATTTTGGCTGTTTTGTAAGTATGAAAGGGGCATAACTCCAAAAATAGGGTAGCCAGGGTTGTAGTAGAAGTAGAAGTAAGGTAGAAGAAGTGATGATGGTGAATAAGTATTTTAAGTTTGGGTGGAATACCTTTGATAGTATTTAAGTTATTGATGTTTGAAAAAAACTTTAACCTTGTGTTGCAACGCCGACGCCGACGCCCGAGTGACAGTATAAGCTCTCATTTTCTTCGAAAAGTCGAGCTAAAAATGTTTCTGAACTTTTTATTTTATTTATTTTATACAAAAAGATACTTTCTATCTTTCTCTCTTTCACTCCACGTATAAAAGTTTTGATATAGTGTGTGAGTGAGACAGACGTCAGAAGAAAGCAGTTAAAGACAGTCGATCAGAGAAAAGGCATCAAAAGGAAAATCGATCGAAAGGGAAGACAAAGGTGTTGCTGCTAAATACAAAAGGAAAGAAAACACAACTGCTAAGAGGAAGACGTCTGAAGAGAAAGGCGGTCTGTGAAAGAGGGGAACAAAAAGGAAACTGGACGATGGGGAAGATGTGGACGATGGGGGGGGGGGGGAATATTCCCGGAAGCTTACCTTGCACAAAGAAAGCATTGGCGTCTGCGTTGGAAAGATCAGACAGGCTTCAAGCAGACTTTCTGACGGCTTAAAGGAACAGCTGAAAAGGGCAGATCAGATACTAACAGACGTAAGCAAAGAACTGGAGAAATCCATGGAACGTTTGTGCTGTGGTATTTGCAAGAGGCAACCCACAACCAACAAACTGGTAGTGAAAGGACGCACCTGTGATGTTTTCATGTCGGGAAAGACATCTCTACACAGTGGGTAATGATTTTCGTACATTTTATCGTAGCATAAGTCATATATTTTGTGCTTACATCAGATAGGAACAAGATTTTTCAGTCTCTAACCATATACAACACTCGTACACCTTCATCTCAGCAACCTTATTTAGGATAGGTAGCCGTTTAGACATCACTTGTGAGAAAGTGGGGAGATAATATTTAATTTATATCGTTTATCAAGTCGGGATTTTTTATGTTTACTATATATTCAATGAGATTCGTGCCTGTTTCCATTTATTTTCGACGGAATTATGATGATTTATCTAATGTTCCTGTATAAATACTTTAATATATGTGTGTACTCAATTTACCACTCGATAACACATGTTGCTTTCTGAAATAAAATTTCCCTTTTCTTATGATAGATTGTTCTGACAAAGGCCGTGTTTAAAGCAGACATAGAAGAAAAAGGGGAAATTGGGACAGGTCTATCATAGATGTCACATTAAAATAATTTGTTCTCATAAGAGTAGGGTAAACGTCAGAGGGCAAAACTCCTCCCAGGAGGAACCACATACAGCGACCAGAGGGCAAAGCTCCTCCCAGGTAGAATCACATTTAGCAATCAGAGATCAAAGTTCCGCGCATGAGCAACCACTGATAGGCACAGGAGAAACCCCCAGCAGGGTCAGAGGTCAAAGTTCTTCCCAGCAGGAATAACTATGCCTCTAATAACTGATATATTCGAAATGTCAGAAAATGGTCCGCCTGTCCCTAAAAGACAAAGGTGAGTTTTCTACAGTTACTCTGGTTTTCCTACCACATACGCACACCATTTGAGTCATCAATTCAAATAATTTATGTTGTATAATAATAAGCAAATCAAAACTGCTCTGCAAAAATGTTTTATTTGGCACATAGGCTGTAAAATTTAAAACAGTAAAACAAAAAAGTGTATACATTTGTATATTTCGAGGTACTTGCATAATGAAGAAAACCCATAACAGCTCTATTGAGTAGAGTAACTCATAGAAGAAAGATATGAAATGTAGAAACGTCAAAAAAAAATATTTAAAAAAAATAAAAAAATAATTTAATTATGATTATATTTTTGGTGTGAAACATTTCACGGTTACGGCCTAATGGATAATCTGGGCGAAAAAACATCGTTTATTATACAAAACCAATTCAATGCAACGAACATCAACCAATTGAAAACAAAAGCATATGCAATGTTCAAGATACTTGAGTACCTGAAATTGTTATAAATAAACTTTTAAGAGATAATTAACGCTGTAGGATACTTACGGTCGCTTAGCACGGTTCAGCTTTTCACAATGTTAGCATTTAATTACGTATAATTTATGAGAAGTAAATCAAAGTATTATGATTTTATTGAAAGATATACGCATAATTATCATTCCTTCTTACCTTTGTCAATTACAACATGAGAAATTGTTTCCTTGTTCACTTTTCGTCAAGATGGATGCGCAATAAAGTGGATGTTCAAAAACTATAATTTTCAATTATTCCGAATCTAAATGTGGTTGTGAAATTGTTTGAAGCACCGCAAGAATTATTCATTTAACTTTAATATTAAGTATTTATTTATAATTATTTTTGAAATAATTCGATTTTCGTTCCATGTTTTTTCTTCTTTTTTTTTTTTTATTCAACCCTGCTCACGTGACCTTATACGTCATCCAAATGATCACGTGATCTTGTTGCTTTACCATAAATAATCTGGAATAGAATAGAATATTGATTTAAAGACACCTCAACAGTCGAAAGACGTCATACGGTGTCTAAGAACGCTTAAAATTACAATGCGTCACAAAACTATACACAGGTGAATCCCGCACAGCAGGAGAGTAAACACGTTTAATATATCACGTATGTAAAATCAAAGCTTGTTATATATTTAAAAGATCAAGGAATCAACAGAAACAGTAATGTCACATTAATGATCACGTGATCTTGTTGCTTTACCACAAATAGTCTGGGGTTTTCCCTCCTGTCACAATTTAAGCAACATGTCATCAATGCCTTGGGCTCTTGGGGGGAAAGGTCCCCGGTTGCTAGGCCAAAATTCAGATGCATTGCATAACTAAGCAAGACGTCTTGTATGACGTGAACGTTTCGGAGAAAGACTTTGTGACTCTCAACTTACAAGATCGCATCAAACTTGATGCATGTGTAATAGTGACCAACTACAATGTGTACCAAAAGCAGAAACTGAAGGAAATTCCAGGCGTCCTTTGCATGAAAAGACGACGGTAAGTTATAAATCCTTTTTTCCTTCAACATTTATAAACGCATAGCTCAATCTGACCTGATAGTTAGAGAAAAAGCGATGGATTATTGGGATCTCGACAGCATCAGAAATATGAACCTGGACCAAAATGATCCATCACTTTTAAAACAGATCATCAGTTGCACCAATATCTTCTCTTGGTAGGAATTAAGATAAAATACCTGTCAGTATCCAACAGCAGTCAGAATTTCTCGCCAATTAACAAAATTAATCCGTCATGGTGTGGTGCACATATCGAAACAAAATCTTTTAAAAAGAGTTGCTTAAAGATCTGTGTTTCTTCACTGAACAGATCGATTTGTAAAAAAAAAATTCAGATGAGAAAAAGACACGATATCAAACTCAAAGTGTTGATGTTATCATATAGGGTGCCCTCTGTTGAAACTGGGAGAACTATGTCTTACTAATAAACTTTAGTTATGACAACTCCGTCTTGCGCGGTGCATTATAATAACGTGTTTATTCAACTAGTCACAACTTTAGCCCTGTCTTATATAATATCCTACGGTAATACTCCTGTTATGCGGAAATTAACGCGTTTCTATTTTGAATACCTTCATGTATTCTAAATACGAGTCTTCAAATTCAGCTTCTCGGTCTCATTCAACCTCTTCGGTGTTGGAGGAGTTATTGACCACTCCAATCAATAACGTGGTTCTACCATCCACTGGTGTTAACCAGGAATACAAGAATGTGTTTGAGGCAATAACGCCTCCATATAACTTTGAGGAATATGGTTAAGACGACGACGAATTCTATGACCTAATTTATCTAAGTTATCTTTAACTGTGCTCAAAATAATATTTGCAAGTCTTTAATGCGAGTGGACTATTTATTGACTTATTTTTGTTGCAATTTACAATACAATTTATTAACGTGTGATATTTAACTTTTTATAACATAATTTTAATCACGGGTTTCGTGATTTTATAGATATAGGTATCTTATTACTCTTTGTTTACATACATACCTATAATACATTAACTTTTTTGTTGCAAGATGCAATTTTCAATACAATTTATTAAATATTGTGCGACATTTAATCACGCGTGTCGTGATTTTATAGACATCTTATTACTCTTTAAATATATAAATAACAAACGCTAACAACAAGTATCTAAAGAAACAACAAATGTTAAAACATTCAGACTATTTCAAATGTATGGAAAGCTTTCATGGCAAACTCGATCCAACAGAAATCAAAGTTCCTATGCCTATTACAAATATTCCACAAAATTTTTAATTTTTTCCTGATTAAATTTCTATTGCTTCTAAACCGCCTTGACAGTATATCATATGAATGTGACCCTATCAAATATTTTAGCAGATACATTCCCATCCCATATCTCATATACTTTGCAGACTTCTTCGAAGTACAGGATCTCAAAGAAGAAGATTATTGGCATCACAGATTCGATCTCGAACCGTTACAAATATT
This sequence comes from Solen grandis, assembly GCA_021229015.1. Classification (NCBI taxonomy): domain Eukaryota; kingdom Metazoa; phylum Mollusca; class Bivalvia; order Adapedonta; family Solenidae; genus Solen; species Solen grandis. The sequence goes on along the minus strand of JAIFHC010000792.1, from coordinate 27,677 downwards.
AATAAATTTGTTCAACTTTATGGAAAAGACCATTTTTATACACAAGAAACTTTAACGAAACTGCAACGATAAGGTCCTATATTTGAGGAAACTCCTACCAAATTTTTCACAGAACTTGAAATGATTGCAAATTGAGATATTAAACCTCGTCTAATGCTTATAAACCATCGTCCTTATGTGGCACAAAACTGCAAAATTTGTCACTTCCACTATTCGACACCGTTCGAAGACTATCTCTTCGGTAAAAGGATGGAAATCCTGTTTCCCAATACACAGAACAAGATGTCACCAATGAGTACATAGACCTTGCGGATATTATGTAACTGCCCAATTTGTAATAATCCAACAGACTATAAGATGCCCCTATCTGAAAATTATTTCTTAGACAATTTCAGATACATTTAGTGTTGTATATATTTCATTTTACTTTCATTATTGTTCACATGTACATTTTATATTCCTATTTTCCTTATCAAATGAAGCCCTCCTGAGTTTTCCTTCTTATTTTAGCACATAATTACAAATAAACGCATCCATCAGTACATAAGGCGATATACTGGAGACATAATTTTAAAAAGAGAGAGATGCTTATATGATTCATTTCACTGGGCAGAGTCTCCAATAATCTCGGACGGGACTTTGGAGCTTTGGATTTTTCAGTTGAGATAGCCTTCCAGCTGGCTTGCAATAAATTCGTGTACCTGAACGCTAGCAGTTGTAATAAAGCAATTAGCTGGTGAAATGTGTGCTTTGTATTAACTAATGAATTGTACTATATGAGCGGAGTAGGTATATTAAATAATAACTAGAATCACATTTTTACTTATAAATTCATAATCCCAAGAAATAAAAAAATAAAAAACATGCACAGAAAGAAAAACTCACAAACATGCACATCATATACAAACTTATACTTATTAAATATACAAGCTTTATGTTAACAAGCATATGTTTGTAATCATTAAATGCATATTCACAAAGTATTTAGTTTCATACACACTTTGACGAGTGTGACCCCTCAGTTCTTCAACAGCGAATTTGGTAGCCTGAAAATGGTCATTATTTTGAAAGAACCATAGTTTTCTGTTTGATTTTTTTTTCTAATATAGGCTCCAGTATACAGTTTCTGAACAGAAAGTCACTGTCTGCAGACAATCCACCGCCAATATCTTCCAAAATCTGCCTCAATAACTAACCTGAAAGTATATAAGCCATTTTATTGCAGAAATGCTGTCAATTTCTATTAGAATAGTACATGAAAGCACATGAAAACTCCCAAAATAGGTGAAATTTAAAGAGAAACAGACGTTCGGCAAGGCACTGAAAATGGGGCGAAAATGACGCCAAATTACTCAAAACTCAATTGTCCACAGATTTCACTGCGTGATTGATAGCTTTCCAATGACATGCTTTTCTGAATCTAAAAACAATGTGGAAACAATGAAAGCATTCAAATATACCACGTTACCAGCTACTTTTTTTTCACAATTTCCTGTTGTCTTACCACCTTCAAAATTAGCAGACAAAACACACTGAATTCAGCCCAGACATAGTTTCGAATTCATGACATCACACCATTGAAATAAAGTGTAAAGGGGTCATGACCTCTGCATTGCACAATAGCTGAAAGTCATATTTTAACTTTTTTATCCATTTATGGCTACAATTCCTACAGTTGTCTTCAAATCTGGCCTCAAAACATAAAATTTCCTTATATTTGTAAAATTGACCATGGCCAAATTCGAATATTTTGCCCCAAAACTGTATACTGGCTCCTTAAGGGGAAATTTTTTTTTTTTCTGATTGCATGAAACACTTGCTTTCAACAGTACAGACCATAACTAACTGATTTAGGCCATTAACATCACTATAAATGCTACAGAACTCCACCTATGTGGGTTTATAACCCTTATGCAAAACAGCACTTTTTACCCCTAAACAGTGAACAAAAAGGCTTTATTCCCCATAGTGGGAAGAACACTAACCATGCACTTTCACAAGTTGTTGTCTCTTCCCACAGCTGCATTTTGCACTGATTTCATATTCTAGTACACTCTGTCATTCCTAATGCATGGTTAATCCATGATGCAGTACACATTAACATGAAAAGATGTGTTCATTTTACTTGTATGCCGTGAAATTGTCGTTGATTTTTGTAATTTTTTGTCTTTTTTTTCTCAATGAAAGAACTCCTGCTGCAAAATTAAGTCACTTACAGCTAACATAACATGAAGCAAGCAATAACAAATAAACTTAAACCTTCAGATAGGTCCTGAAGTCACACATAACAGCTTTTGTCAAGTGTATTATTCAATCCAAGGGAGGTAATTCAAATGGTCTTACCACAGTCTTCATTCTCAAGCACTTCCATACACTAACCCCAGCCTCCCACCATGCCTGTTTATTTGTAAATTGATATTACAGCTGATAAATCCACATATTTAAGAGCCTAATTGGCCATTTTATCTCAAATCCTATTAAGAAGACAAAACATCTGCAGAAACTCTTCACTTTTTGTGTGGACTTAGTCTGACCAAGAAGCTATTTTCACAGTTATATTGTGTAAATTGGATTTATTTGTGCCAAAATGGATAAAAAGAGGAACCCATTACAGATAAGCTGTAATAATTCAAGAAAAAAGAGCTACCCAGTTCAAGAGGGGTAGATCCTTAGCCACGACAAGTGCAGCTGTACTAAAAAATGTGGAACAACCCATGCCTTCAACGTCGGGATGTGATTTTCATTCCGTGAAGCAACGCCTCACAAGCCAGGAGGCCACAGATTTGTATACAATGTCTTCTTCTTATCATTATTCTTCTTCTTTTACTGATCTTCCATACTCACTGAGGCCAAACCCTGATGCAGATGACTGCCAGGGTATTGAAAATGAGGAAATGGACGAGAATGTTATTGTGAATATGGGGAAAGTAGCAGAGCTTATAAACCGTGTACACGGATTTACGTGCCAAAACCCTAGGGTTCATGTTAATATTGTGGATCGTATGGGTCTGTGTGTATCATTTGTGGTGAAATGTAGTGCGTGTGGGCTCAACTTACAACCTGTGCAGATGTCGGACACACTGAAAAAGCCGAGAGGACCATCAGCTGGTGCACTTAATGAAATGGCGGTATTACATGCAGTCAAGACAAAAGTAGGCCTATCAGATATCACAACAGTCTTGACATGTTTAGACATTCAAGCTCCAAGTAAAGCAGCAATGCAGAAAAATTCAACTCACTTTGTGATAAAATGGCAGAACTGAACAAGAGGCAGATGCAATCAAACCAGGCATACCTGCAGCATGTGCAATCACTTATTCCTACCCACACGGGACTTGACACACAATATGATGTTTCCTACTCAAGTCGGCCACCCACAGGGAGGCAGTGAAAAGGCCGAACAAAGCTTTGGCGCCATAATTGAACACAATACAAGTAGGAAACTTCCCATTGCAGCTGGCATTGCAAACAAACACTGCAGAATAAAGGGCTGTGACCATACAAATACGAAATGCAGGAAAAACTACAGCTCAGAAAAATCCACTGCTGCTAGTGAGCGCTCACTGCTCCACAAAACGTTGAACCAAGTACGTACAACTGGTCTGGTAACATTACATTCAGTCACAACAGACGCAAGTACACAGCTCGCCAAAGCAATGAGAGATTACGAAACAGACACAAATTCAAATATAGCCCACTACAACTGTTTCATTCATAAAGGCCGAACACTCGAGAAACACATCCGGGCACTTCAATTATGCAGCATACCAAGGGCTTACGACAAACAAGTGTACCGGCAGAAACTGGCCAGCTGCGTAAGAAGCCGAATAAGAATGGAGCTTAAAAAATACGAGCTTTCAAGAAAAATGATGATGCATTCATACGTGCTGGCTCGGCAGCAACTTATATCATAACAAAATGCTTTTCTGGACAGCACCGCCTTTGTCGGGAGTTTTCATACATTTGTAAAAGTCACCTTCCCACGTATACAACAAATCATTTGCCATATGGAGTGCATTTAGAGCTGAGTGAGACTGACCTATCCTTAGTTCAGAGAGAAATAAACAAAATGTTTGATGAGAATGGCCTTAAAAGCATGGCTAAACTATTTAACACCAACATGTGTGAGAGCCTACATTCTGCAGTGTACAGACTAGCGCCAAAGTGGACTTGTTGGACCCGAAACTTTCCGGCCTTGTGTCACTCTGCCGTGCACTCCTGGTCACTCGGGTCAAGTCGGTCAACAATACGCCTTGCTAATGAAGCCGGCATTAGAATATTTAAAAAATTCGCGTCTATACAGCCAGCTGAAACTAAAGGACCGCCAAAGACAGTACGACGCAAAAAGAAATGCATCCTCAGATTTCAAACAGAGAAGATACTTTTTGCGTAAAAGAAAATCTAACAGAGCTCTGTTCACCAAATCTCTATATAATATGGGAAATGTAGCCTCACAATCAGCTCAGGAACACAATTATGGCCTTTCATCATAACAGAAACAATAATGGTGACAGACTTTCCCCGCCACGAAATTAAAAACAGCAATTATAATCAAAACAAACATAAAACAACCGATTTCGTAGTAACTGTTCTTTACCGTGTCACGCAAGATACAGTGGAAGAATCCCCGATGACCAGTACATTCCCCTTCGTTTTTACAAACTTTCCTCGCATTGTTTACCGAAGAGCTTTCATAGGATAAATGATCAACATTTATACATAGTTTGTTGTGACATAAATGAGATGCATGCATTTTAGAGCTTAATTCAGTTGGATTCTTTGCGAGAAAATAAGCAAGTCGGTGAACCAGCAGTTTCAACTGTTTACCGTTAACAGTAACCCGATATATACCATAGCCGTATACATCAGTGGGACCGGTCCAAGCTACACATTCACCAGTAGTGGACACAGACTTTTCAACTAAAGCATTTTGCAAAGAATGAGCTACTTCGGGCTGCAATGGAGTACTAAAGAACGCACTGGCCACACTTCACTATGTTGAATTTATTGCTGTAATATCAAGAAAAGCACAAAATCAGTGCAATTTAATGATACCTACACAAAAGTATCCTCAAAAAGTTGTTCAGAAGTCGGAAATCATTCAAAACATGCATTCGGACTTTTTCTCGAAAATGTTTTTTCCAAGTTTTGGGTTACCTCCCTTTTATAGTCATTTTTAACAGTAAAAGTGGGTCTCTGTAGCATTTAAAACAACATTTTGATAGAAATACATGAAAATACTTGAGAAATATGGTTTCAGCCTCAAAATGTAAAAACTGAAAAATGGCATTTTACCGTAAGGCTCCAGTATAATTTCTGAACAGAAAGTCACTGTCTGCAGACAATCCACCGCCAATATCTTCCAAAACCTGCCTCAATAACTAACCTGAAAGTATATAAGCCATTTTATTGCAGAAATGCTGTCAATTTCTATTAGAATAGTGCACATAAAACTCCCAAAATAGGTGAAATTTAAAGAAAACAGACGTTCGGCAAGGCACTGAAAATGGGGTGAAAATGACGCCAAATTACTCAAAACTCAATTGTCCACAGATTTCACTGCGTGATTGACAGCTTTCCAATGACATGCTTTTCTGAATCTAAAAACAATGAAAGCATTCAAAAATACCACGTTACCAGCTACTTTTTTCACAATTTCCTGTTGTCTTACCACCTTCAAAATTAGCAGACAAAACACACTGAATTCAGCCCAGACATAGTTTCGAATTCATGACATCACACCATTGAAATAAAGTGTAAAGGGGTCATGACCTCTGCATTGCACACTAGCTGAAAGTCATATTTTACCTTTTTTCCCACTTATGGCTACAATTCCTACTGTTGTCTTCAAATCTGGCCTCAAAACATAAAATTTCCTTATATTTGTAAAATTGACCATGGCCAATTCGAATATTTTGCCCCCAAACTGTATACTGGCTCCATAATTTGGTTGCCAAAATAGAGAGTGGCTGAGCGAGCGATTTAGCTGAACGTGTAATTTCCCTTTGATGATGGAAGAGGTTTGTGGTTTCTCGGCTCTCTTCCCTTTAAAACCGTAGAATCGTCTCAGTTGCTTGGTATATTTGCACATGATCTTAATAACCATGAATTAGGTTTGTTAAGCCGGCCAATGTGCGGACAATCAAACTGTCTCTTTTACAGCGAAATTTAAAATATTGACGTTGTTTTCCCCTTTTTGTAATTTCAGAAAATTTGCAGAGTAAATGTCAGCGTTCCAACTCGATAGAAGAAAATGTCGGCGTTCCTACACGGTAGACTTACACAGGACAAAATGTCGGCGTGCCTACTTGCTACAACAAACTGCAGGGAATATGTCGGCGTTCCATGGAACTCAGCTCCATGGTGACTTTAGAAGACCACAGTTTTAGACTTACCTTATTGTAACTTGGTCAGAATGTTTCTTTACATTAAATCTCAGATGAATTCAGTACTGGGCAACATAGGGTCAAAAAGTAGGTCACCAGGGCAAATTTTAAAAAAATCTTGTGAACACTCTAGAGGCCTACATTTTTGTCCCAGTGTGTCCCAGTGTTCTTTAAACTTGATATGAATGATGAATGCGTGAATTCCCAGTTGAGTGGAAATTCAGGTAGGATCAAAATGTAGGTCACTTAGTCAAATGTTAGAAAAACACTTTAAATACCAGATTTTTTGTCATTATGCCTAACACACCCATCTTACTCAGGTGAGCGACCCAGGGCCATCTTGGCCCTCTTGTTAATGTGAAAATAGTATTGTGAATAGTATTTTGAAATGTTTAAATCCTGGTGTTGATCGCTCTGTTTACGTTGACGAATTTTTAATTTGCTACAGATCCAAAAATACTATTGAACGGCAGCTTCAACAATGTCTTAATAAAATACAAAAATGGGCATCTGAAAACGGATTTAAATTTTCTAAATCAAAGACACAGTGTGTGACCCAAATTTAACGCTGGATGGTACTTCTATTCCTGTCATTGATGAATTTAAATTTCTTGAGTGATATTCGACATAAAAACTTAGTTTTATTTTCCATCCCATTTGAAATACCTAAAGAATAAATGTCTGAAGGCACTTGACATAATGAGAGTAGTCGCCCATACCGATTGTGTGTGTGTGTGGGGGGGGGGGGGGGGTGCAGACACAAAAGTCCTTTTGAATTATACCGTTCTCTTATTCGTTCAAAACTAGACCATGGCTGTATCGTTTATGGTTCAGCCAGAAAATCATATTTACAGTTACTGGACACAATTCATCATCAAGGACTTCGCTTGGCACTTGGCGCATTTAAAACATCTGTTGAAAGCCTTTTTGTAGCTGCAAATGAACCATCCTTATATCTACGTAGAGAAAAGTTAACCTTACAGTATATTACATAACTCAAATAAAATCCGAGTTATCCATCTTATGATAGCGTATTTCACCCTAACTATAAAACATATGAGAGTGGGCCGCCGTGGCCGAGCGGTTACAGTCGTGGACTACAAATCTCTCAGCCCCTCACCGCTGTGGGTTCGAATCCTGGAAGGGACTTCGGATTTTTCATGTGAGGAAGCCTTCCAGCTGGCTTGCGGTAGGTCGGTGGTTCTACCTGGGTACCTCTGCACTGTAAAAAATGGAGTGTAACATTACACCAAAATGGAAGGCAGCTCTAGCTGCCACCCGCTTTGGTGTAAAGTTGCCAAACAAGAAAGAGCTAACCTTTCACAAATAAGTTATAGGAAATTCAGCTCTTCACTGGTAGGTGGAAGTTTACACCCAAACAGGAGTAAAAGCTCTCTTCTTTCGGTGTAATAATTCTTTTATTGAGGAAGGAAAAGTAACACAAATTTACAGGAAACAATTATATAATTTTTGGGGGATGATATTTCACCTTACACTGAAGGGTTCATTAACTCACTGGGTAAATGGCAACATTACACCAAAATAGGTGGCAGCTAGAGTGCCTCCCACTCAAGTGTAACAATACTCCTACATCTATTTTTTTGACTTAAGTGACACTTCAACACGTTTACTTTAAGGATGTCATGAAAAGCTTAATTTTTCATTTAAGACACAAAACTTAGGGAAAACATTCAATAATAAGTCAGCATTTGTTTACATTCATTATTTATTGCAACCGTATTCACTAATCTTGTGAAAAAAGATACAAACACTTATGAAGAGGGTAATATATACTGATGGAAAAAAAGTTTAGCAAGTTATAAGCTGAGAATTCCCATAGGCAACATATATTTGGCTTAGAGTTTCTGTCATCTCAAAAGATAATTTCAATATAGGATGCGTAGTAAAGTATAAATAAATCTAATTAATCTAAAGACACATAAAAAAAAAATCATGAATATGTATTACAATGTGAGGCATCTGAAATCTACACTTTATTTAATGTAAAGGTAGATAATTCAATAAAATGATATTTTCAAAGGACTACTGCAGTTAAATGAGAATATTCATAATGTTTCTAATACTTGATTTTGTTACCAACACCAACCGGTTTACAGATTCAAATGTGTAAGGATATAGACCTTTAGTTTTATGAGTCAAAAAGTTGTTAAACAAAGGACAATTATCAAATATTATCAAATATTATTCTCTTGTTTAAAATGAAAATCATTCTATCAAATTACCTTGTCAAAGACCTGCCAATGCATGCAGTAACAACTGAAACATTGTTATATACATGTATTTGATTATTGTACAACCTTCGCTGAAAGTAACTTGCTAAACTTGAGAAAAATGATCACTTGTATGGTTACAGGCCTTTTTAAATTGTTATTTAAATGGCTAAAAGAGAATGAATAAAAAAAATTAAAATTTAATTATTTTGTTACATTTTAGTGGATATCCCCACCTGCATGAATTTCAAAATGATCTGTCCAGGGTCTTGATTTCAGAAGAAATGTTAAATAAAAAATAAATAATAATAAAAAAGTGAAATAACTTGCTTATGGTAAAAGAAATTGTAAAAACATAAAAGTGAAATATGCCTCAGAGGAAAGAAATCAAATGTTTACCATTATTACACATTCATTCCCTTCAAAAATGTCTATTTTATATAAAAACTGCTCTAGAAATCTAAAAATAGACCAGCAAGCAGATTAATGGATTGTTCATATGAATAAAAATAAACAAATTATAGATTTTACCTTTCTCTCATGCAGATTCATTATGATGCTCACATTAAGTACCACTAAAAGTCTGATCTGCAGAAAGCCAGTTTATTTCAACTGTTAGTCCTCATTTCTAGTCAACTAAGGAGCAGCAAACAGCATAAAACCTGATCACCCTGCAAGTAACTCACAGGCTGATTAGGTATTTTGCTGTGCATAGCTTTCTAAATGTTCTAGAGGGAATAGCTTATCTATGACCTCACTTAAATTGCCATCAAAATCAACCAGATTTTAACGACACCGATATTCTTACCAAATTTTATTTTGGCAAAAAGTATTTATAACCTCTACACTGTTTCATTCATCCTTCATTGGTTTTACCTCAGGACCTACATTCTAATCTCTCATTACTGAATTTCAAACCCAACTAAAACTTTATGGAGAAACATATTAGGATCAAGATTCATATAGATTAAGTCCAAAATGTGACATCTACATCCTTAACAAGTCTAACATGCTTTTTGACCTCGTGTATAAAAAATCCAAAATCACGCAGGATAAGTAAAAAAATCTCAAATTTTAAACAATGTTTTTCTATAATATACACTTTACCTTTCTTTTTCCCCACTTATATTTTATCAAATAACACTATTAAAGCATGTTTAATGAAACTTGAATTGAATATTTGCCCCCCCCCCCTAATGCTATCAATCCTATTGTTGATGATGCACAACATATAATAGTCATAAGAATGAAAAAATAGGTCAAAGAAATTTTTGGAATGTTACAGAGATTCCAATAAAACAGATGATAACAGATGATTTATAATCTTTCAAAGAAAAACATGCTTACATGTCCAAATCTTAAATGCAGTCAATTAATATATTTATGATCATTTCCTGGGCATGAGGTTATGATCATTTCCTGGGCATGAGGTTATGATCATTTCCTGGGCATGAGGTTATGATCATTTCCTGGGCATGAGGTTATGATCATTTCCTGGGCATGATGTTTTCCATGTACAGTTTAAAAAAAATTGCAAAATAATTAATAATACATTTCCTGAAAAAGCTACTGTCTGTTGATTTTTTGATCATGTACATTTCTGGTTTGTTCTTCAAACCTCAATCAGATTGAAACTAATCTAACTTCATACAAACCAATACAAACAAAATTACCTAAAATGGGTTAAAAGAAACAAAATACCCCAACCTTGTGATCATTATTTTCAAGAACTTCAACACTGAACAGGATAATGACTTATATTTTTTTTTCTTTGATAAATTAGTGTCTAGAAAGCACTCCTTATTTATATGTATTTACTAGCATATATTCTTGTTCAACACAATAAAAATAATGTAGCCGTACTTTAATCTTCTGTTATTTTCTGCTAAAAATTGTTACATTTATGTTATTCATTTGAAACTTTAAGCAATGTACATGTATATCAAAACAACAAACATATATTTAAAATTGAGTCACTCAAAAGTGTTGAATAATAACACTTGCTGCAGCTACCTAGGTCCGCTATTACTATATCAATCATAAAAGGTACATAATGATCTACAACAGTATAATGTTACATATTACATATGATCTACACAGTAAGATAGGTCATTTAATATGCTTTTATTCATAAAAAAATGACAAACTGGTCACTATATAAAGGATTAACTCACTATAAGTATAATATTGCCAACTCATTCTTATGTGGTAGTATTTGTGCAATCATGTAGCATCTAAAATTGCAGAATTTCTTCCAACAGATATGAATAAAATTAACATAATTTAATAAACATTATCCCTGAAATATCATTGCCTGTGCTTATTCATAAAATAGGTTACATACATTTCACATCTCTGTCAAGGTGAAAGAGAAAATTAAGCTATTCAAAACAGCTATTCTAATTTGTTTTCACATAGATGGAGAATACTTCTTCACATCTAACATGCTTACACACCCACACATACATGTATGTAGCTTATTTTTTCTGAAAGAGCAGGGTTTGTACATTCTCTGTCTTGGCGCTTTTCAATCAGAGCAACTTTTACTTAGATTATGATTTTCTTTTAACAAATATAAGAAGAATATAGAACATAATAATCTCAGTCATTGTTACAAATAAAATACAGAATCAAGCCTAAAAAATACGTTGATTGAAAATTTGTCAAATATCTAATAGGCTTAATTGAGCCTTTTTAGAATATGTTGACATAGGAAAAAGATACTACATGTATATCATAGCTCAGTATTTTCTCCATTCACAAGGATATGTATACATTTATAGAGACAACGTGTGTCCTGAACACTTATTAATATATTTTCAATCTGACAAAAAATTACTTCTGCAAAAAAACTAATTTCCATCATTTACATGCATTTAGAGTTATTTCATAACAATACAGTATAAATTTCTTTGCATGTAATGAAAAACATACATAACTATAACTAACATCATCAGGTAAGTTACATCTGACTGACTGAACATTTTTACATTCCTTTAAAATCAGCTCAGTCTCTTGAAAAAAATGATTTCTATCATTTGCATGTGTTTAATTTACTTCATACCTATATAGTCTAAATTTCTTTGGCTGTAATGAAAAACATACATTACTATGTTCTTTAACAAACTCACTGAACACAAACTCACTGAACTCAAAAAAACTAACATCATAAGGCAAGTAACATCTGACTGACTGAACATTTTTACATTCCTTTAAAATCAGCTCAATCTCTTGAAAAAAATGATTTCTATCATTTGCATGTGTTTAATTTACTTCATACCTATATAGTCTAAATTTCTTTGGCTGTAATGAAAAACATACATTACTATGTTCTTTAACTCAGTAACATCTGACTGACTGAACATTTTTACATTCCTTTAAAATCAGCTCAATCTCTTGAAGAGTTATCAAAACCTTAAACAATTCAAGATGATGTAAAACGTCTGACTTAAGACTTGCTGCCAGTGTGTTTCCAGTAACACATATGAATCCTAGGTCCAATATATTAAGTCTCTTGCAGTGAATTAGATTATGAAACTCTTCGTCTTTTAATGCATAGCATTCTGCAAGTAATAATTTTTCCAGGTTAAAACAACCTTCTAAAAATCTTAAACTTGATATTGGCGCACCACTGAGGTCCAGATATACCATACTGTTACTCTGAATTAGTTTTTCGTTGATACATTGGTCAAATGAGTGTAATAATGGACCAAAAACATTTACATTTGGCATGTCCAGACAATGAAATATATGGGAATGCTGGAAAAGGCGTTGGAACTGGCTCTCATCAGTGAAAGTAATGGGTGATTCCCTGTCACTAAAGTTCACATGCCTCCATATTATTGGGACTGACCAAACAAATTTATTTAAAAATGTACAAGTTCTTGGCAGAACTAGGATTTTGTCCAAAGTTTCAACATATTCTAAAATCCTGAACAGCACCACGAAGGGAAGCTCAAGCAAATGCATCTCCTCTGAAATTCAAAAGCAAACTTTTTTTTTCGCAATATGTGCATAACATTTTAAATGATATGCTAATACATATAAGTTCTTTATTTATCACTTAAATAAAGCTAAAGCACATCACAGGCTCAGGAGCAGGAGAACTGACCCAAAACTAAAAATAAAATAAAGACTGTGTTTATTCAGCATATTTTTGATGTAGTGTTGATAAAATGTGACCAAGTGTGGTATCATGCTACTGTGTTTATTCAGCATATTTTGATGTAGTGTTGATAAAATGTGACCAAGTGTGGTATCATGCTATATGTCTTTGAAATAATAATGCAGTGCAGTGCAGCAGCACTGTTTTTTGTCTCAATGTTAGTTGACAGTTTCCAAATGAATGTAAAACATTAATAAAATAAAAATATAGCACTTTTAAGCCTTTCCCTCATATAGACTCAATTATATGCATCATATATTTGACACACTAAATAATAGTTACCGTATTCAGCATGAAAAGGTAAAATAAAGCCTGATACATTTTATTTTAAAATTCTAGACTACTAAGGAGCAGTGATCAACATAAAATCTGATCAGCCTGCAAGTGACAGATATGGTTTAATGCTGTTTGCATAGGTTTTTTTTGATCTTCTGTATGAGTGAAGGGGTTATCTTCTTGGGTGTTTGGGGGGATGCTGGGATGCCCCTGGCAAGTTTGGATTGATATCCTGGCCAGGACTCCAGAATATTCTTGTGAGGAAGCAAATATAAGCTGAGATGCTATTTTAGAAGGCCAAGTGTAAGTTTGTCTTCTCATCATAACTAGACAATAGAGAATTTGAAATTTTAAAATAAAAAAAAAATGTTTACAAGATAGCAAACGATTAAATCACAAAGGATTTTGGAAACTAAGGACAGCACTTTCTTTGGAGGCTTCTTTTGTCCTTGGCTCTCTAGTAGAACATTCTCTACAAAGGACCACGTATTATTTGCTTTTTTGGGGTATTAAATGTTGTATGTATAGAATGTTGAGAATGTGATATACAGTGCACTGGTCAGGTCTGATGACGCACATAAGGTCTCTCCCACTATAACTGTATATACTGTTGTTGGTGCAAAACGGTTTTCCAACAACAGCAAGATGGGGTGTTCTTGGACCAGACTGGGTGATTTTATCAACTTTTACTACTTCCTGTAAATATGAAAACCATATTATTAATACCAGAATCAAATGGTATTATTAATGAAGAATAAATCAATATCAAACAAATGGGATTAAAAATGAAATCTTTGAAAAGACATAATCTGCTGACCTACATTGTTATTGATATTTTATTTTAAAAGAATAAAATTTCCATTTTCTTCTTTTCTATTGAGTCTTATTTATTTAAAAATATTTCTAAATTTTTAGCTCACCTGAGAGCTTTTGGGATACTTGATTGTACGTCGGCCGTCGTCCGTCAACAATGTTTACACACTAGAGGCCACAATTTTGAACCAATCTTCCTCAAACTTGGTCAGAATGTTTGTCTTGATGATATCTTGAACCCTTTCGAAAATGGGTCAGATTGGATCAAAAAGTAGGTCAGTAGGTCAAATCTTAGAAAAATCTTGTTTACACACTAGAGGCCACAATTTTGATCCAATCTTCCTCAAACTTGGTCAGAATGTTTGTCTTGACGATATCTTGAACCCTTTCGAAAATGGGTGGGGCTGGATAGAAATGTAGGTCAGTAGGTCAAATCTTAAAAAAATCTTGTTTATACCCTGAGGGCAAAATTTTTGGTCCAATTATCCTCAAACTTTGGCAGAATGTTTGTCATGATGATATCTTTTGTGGATGGGGTCAGAAAATTCCTGAACATTGTTTCACCTCATCATCTTAATTCTAAAGCAATTTGTACAGGCAATGAATGATACTTTTCTCAGGTGAGCGATCTAGGGCCATCTTGGCCCTCTTGTTAAGAAAAATATTCTATCATTGACTGAAAGTGCAGATGAGAATATCTAGCGACCAGACTAACCTGGCACATTTTGGCCATGATGTTTCACAATAGGCAGCAACGTGCTCACTCAAGACAAGGACCAAAAAATATGTCCTCTTTTGCAAGTGTTTCAATAGCTTTCCCCAAAGTTAACATATTTCTCAGTTTGAAAATCTTGGGCCAATTTACAATTTCCTTATGAAAAACCCTAATTTATGTTTACATATCATTGAGTGATTTATTTTATCAGTTAACCTCTCACATAGTTACTGAGCTGTTTTGAGCTGTTTATAAAGCAATATTTTCTATTTTGTTTGGCATACATATTTGCTCAGGGGATGCCAATTTATTGAATTTGCTTGTCTCTTGTTTCTTGTTTTTAGACTTCAACCAGTATCGGAATTTAACTGAAAGATAGATAAATCAAAGTAATCATTATTTGTATTAGCCTTGTTTGCATGATTTTGTTGATCGTTGAACAAAAGATGAAGATGCACATATTTGCTTTTTAGCTCACCTGAACACTTGTGCTCGGGTGAGCTTTTGTGATCGCCTTTTGTCCGTCGTGCGTCGTCAACAATTGCTTGTGAACACTCTAGAGGCCACAGTTTTGGCCCAATCTTGATGGAACTTAATCAGGATGTTTGTCTACATGATATCTCGGATGAGTTCGAAATTGGGTCATGTGGGGTCAAAAACTAGGTCACCAGATCCTTGAAAAACCTTGTGAACACTCGAGAGGCCACAGTTTTAGCCCAATCTTCATAAAATTTGGTCAGGATATTTGTCTACATGATATCTCGGATGAGTTCGATATTGGGTCATGTGGGGTCAAAAACTATGTCACCAGGTCAAATCTTAGAACAAGAGGCCCATGATGGCCCTAAATCGCTCACCTGAGATAAATAGGTTGACCCAAGGAACATCTGTTCCAATTTATTTTAAAATCTGGCCTGGCCAGTAGTTTTGAAGAAGATGATTTTTAAAGTTTTCATATTTTTTTTCTTTTTGTAGCCATGGCAACCAGAGTTCTATATGGATCAAGTTTATTTTAGGAAATTTTGTGAAGGTTGACCCAAGAATCATTCCTGTCAGTTTAATCAAATTCTATCCAGTGGTTTCAGAGGAAATGTTGATTAAAGTTTTCCTTATATACATATAAGGCAAATAAGCCCCGCCCCTGGCGGCCATGTTTTTTACGGATCGGATTTTTTTTTAGCAACTTGGTAGAGGTTGACCCAAGGAACATCTGTACCAATTTATTTTAAAATCTGGCCAGTAGTTTTGAAGAAGATGATTTTTAAAGTTTTCATTTTTTTTTCTTTTTGTTGCCATGGCAACCAGAGTTCTTCATGGATCAACTTTATTTTAGCAACTTTTGTAGAGCCTCACCCAAGGAACATTCCTGCCAAGTTTCATTAAATTCTGTCCAGCGGTTTCAGAGGAGATGTCGTTTAAAGCAAATTGTTGACGACGGACGACGCACGACGACGGACGCCGGGCGATCACAAAAGCTCACCTTGAGCACTTTGTGCTCAGGTGAGCTAAAAACCTTGTGAACACTCTACAGGCCACAGTAATGGCCCAATCTTCATGAAACTTGGTCAGGATGTTTGTCTACATGATATCTCGGATGAGTTCGAAATAGGGTCATGTGGGGTCAATAACTAGGTCACCAGGTCAAAGCTCACCTTGAGCACTTTGTGCTCAGGTGAGCTAAAAACCTTGTGAACACTCTACAGGCCTCAGTTTTGGCCTAATCTTCATAAATTTTGGTCAGGATGTTAAGCATATTTTGTAATAGCATTGTCAATATTGAAAGTAACGTGGGAAGCATTGAAAGTACCGTGGGGAATACAATATTTTATTTTTCACCAAGATTGAAGATTTATAATAAATTCCTGTATGCTTTCAATTATGTTTGTTAACTGTAACTGAGCATTGTTAAAAGTTTCACTATAATTTTTTTTTTATATTTATTATTTTTTCAGGTTATCGGGATGTTGTGCATGATTTACATGCAGATTACTTCAAAGCACACATGAGTATTAGCCGTCATGTTTTCGACATACTCTTGGAATATATAAGGCAAGACCTTGATAGACGATACAGAGGTGGGAATCTTCCTGTGACACCTGACAAACAGCTACTAATATTTATGTGGTATTTGTGCAATCAGTCATCAATGCGGGAAGTGGCAGAGCTGTTTGGGGTCACTATAAGTACTGTTTGGACAACATTCAACACTGTCTTGAATGCAGTTTATAATTTAAAGTCCAGGGTAAGAACTGAAAAAATAAAAAACAGTAATTTCTCATTAAATTTAGTTTAAATTTATCTTAAGGTTTCTCGGTTTAACCAGTACTTTGTGCCTGGGTATACCCTTGACCAAAACAGGTTTGAGTCTGACTCACTTTAATGTTACAGATTTTGCTTGAGTTGATATGTACTTCTAAATACCCGATTTTGTTATTTAATTCAACAAGGCTTACAAACAATTCTGATATAAAGTTAAAATACGTTGAAAAAAATACTCATGACTATTAGTTATTAGCCAAATCTTTTAAGTTAAAATTTTGATTTTCATACTCATCTTTTTCAGTTTTGATTTTATCCTATCATCAGACTCACATCGTGGTATAAACTGCCTATCGAATAAACTTAGCTTTATACTCATTCGTGAAATTTTATATACTCTGACGTCATCGGAACTACTTTCTTGGGGTCATCTGTTCATTAACAGAAATTAAGAAGACTTTTTGAGTAATTAAAGTACAATGTATTAGGATTCACCAGTATGAGATGAGGGCCAAGTCTAAGGTGGATCCCACCCGGCTTGCTAACCATGTATTGCTGTATTTATATTGAAACTATAGAAATTTAAAAATTGTTTAAAGTATACACATTATAAACTCTTTTCTTTTAATTATTAATAGTAAATGTATTTTTAATTATTTCAACTTTATTATTATTCTTTATTCATCATTGTGAACTTTTTGTGACATTGTGATTTGTGAACATTGTTAGATTATGATATATTTTATATATAACCTTCAGTTTAAGTATTTTAATTTTGTTGTAAACATATTTTAAACACAATGTGCTCAAGGTGAGCTAATAGGATCACCCTGTGTCCATTGTCTGGCATCAAAAATTTGCTTTAAATGACATCTTCAAGTTGACTGCTTGAAATATGAAGCCCCTAGGGGTCAGCTAGTTTCCTTATATATTCTAAATAGAAAATTTCAAAATTCTACTTCTGTTAAACCAGTGGTCAGAATTTGATTTCATTTAGCACAATGGTCACCTTACGAATGTCTAAAAAAATGTTAAAATAAAGTTGATCCCTTGAAAAATGAGGTCATTAGGGGGTTGTTTAATTTCCTTATATATTATAGAACATCTGAAAAATACTAATGTTCAGAATTAATTCTTTGTGTTAGCATTTCGATCTCTGGAAAAGTGAGGCCTCCAGATGATTGACTAAATTAAGAAATTTTTGTATCTTAAACTTGAATCTGAAAACAGGTAAAATCAAATGACTTGAAGCATTTAAAATTAGATGATGTACTCAGGTGAGTGATCTAGGGCCGTATGACCCTCTTGTTTTTGTTTTGTTGGAGTTTACCGTCACTTTGACTGTATTTCAGTCATATAAGCGACGTCCAGCTAATTACAGGGGGAGGAAGACAAATATGCATATGTATCATAATTAACATCATGTTTGTAAGATAATCAACTGGCCAAATAAAATATCAAACTGAATAATCACATTTGCACAAATTCATTTTGACAAACATTAGAGTATCTAGACTATCTTTTAATTTGAAAATACTCAAGTTGTTATTTCTTCTAGCAAGATCTACTAGGGCATTCTCATCAAATTCAAAGTTCAAACTTTTTTGTTCTGATGAAAAGCAAGGATGGTATTGGGAGATAATTATTTTGAGTAAAAAATATTCTGCTACAACTGGACAAATTTGAAAATGCTGCATGAGTGAGACTCCATGAGTAGCACTTTACCAAGTTCATAATATTTTGATGGCTTTAAAAAAGCATGGCTGTTACAGAATTGGCTTTTATGCATTTTTATGCCCCAACAACTTTGCTGAGGGGAATATAGTTTTTCTGCTTAATATATACATAGCGAAATCTTTTAAGCTACATCTCCTGCTTCAGCTGCACAGAATATGATCAACTTTGGCAGGGATGATTCCTAGGTGAAGCTCTACCAAAGTTGCTAAAAATATTTGGATTTGCCAAAATACATGGCCGCCAGGGACGGGCTAATTTGCCTCATATGTACATAATGAAGTCTTTAGTCTACATCTCCTAAAACAGCTTCATAGAATTTTATCAAATTTGGCAGGGAAAATCCCATGGTAAAACTAAACAAAAAGTTGCTTGTTTATACTTGATTCATATGGAACTCTGGTTTTCTTTGCCTTGTTTTAGTACAGGTTAATCTGTAACTATCTAGGACCGTTACTGCCTGTTGTTTATATGCATGAGCTTGTATTTTAGCTGTGAAATCTTGATCTCATGTGAGCAATGAAGGGCCTCATGGCTCTTATGTTTCATTAAAAAATATCCTTACCATTAGACAGTACTTTAGAGGGCTCACGTTAGACAAGCTTAACAAGAATTATTGGGATTAGAAGGATGAATACATGTATAATTATGTCCACTGTAAATGTTCCTGGCCTTTTGTCTCCTTCCATTAAAGTGATGTTTTCAAAAGTTGAATATTTTATTTAAAAACAGATTCAAATCCAAGTTTTGTTTATTTGTGAATGTCAGTTTGTCTACTTTGGAAAAGTGTTGAGAGTGTCCGTCTAAGAAGCAAGAGATTGTTTAGTTTGTTACTTGGCTGCACCATACCAATCTTTAAAAAAATGTACTGTTATAGCTTATTGCTTGTCACTCAGCATGATGAGGTTGTTGCATGATTAATTAGCCCAATTTTTGGAGAATTTGAATGGGTGTCAATCATACCAATTGTTTGCATTGTTATACTGCACTGTGGCAGCCGTGCATCTGTCTTAAGTAAACAGTGCCATTAAATGACTGACATACTTGTACTTGGGATATTAAACCCCAAAACAAAGAAAGCAAATCTCAGTCCTTCATTTTATATAAGTGAGTCATATTGGCTTATATTGGTCCACCTTCAGAGAAATTTTAATATAAAATGGTGTTATCTTTTCAGTCCAAATCCACCAGAGGGTCAAGTGTCCATTGTGTGGATTAATGTTTAGTGCGGATGTTCTTGAAGCTCATGCAGCCAGCTGTGGAGAGAGCAGTGTTTCAGTTGAAAAGTAAACCATATTATATTTGAACATAGAATGAAATTTGGCTTGTCTTCAATGGTTTCAAAAAAGCCCCCTAAACTCTGTTTTAAAATAGCTATTAGTTGTTAACGTGTCCAAGTTGTTGTATGATCCAATTATGTTCTAGTTGCTTGAGTCACTTGAAGAGAAATAAAGAAATACTAGCCAGCTTGGCGGCTGATCTTAAACATATTTGAGTAATTACGTACATCCCATAAAAATGGCTTGAGCAATATCTTAACCAAAACACAGGGTTGTCACGCATCAGGTAAAAGTCGGGGAATTTTTTTTTCAAGGTCAGGATATTGTCATGGAATTTTTAGTATTGTCCGTGAAATTTGAAAATACAGTAAATGTAAGGGAATTGTCGGGGAATTTTGAAAAAAAAAATCAGATAAACTATTCTAAAACCATGAAGGATTAAAGTGGAACATCTGTTATTGGTTATTGTTACCTACATTATATAGAATTACTATTCTCTGTCATGATGGTTGCTTCATAAAGATAAATGATGGCTAAGCTTCTTCCTTTGAAGTTAAGATTAAACAAAATTAAGGTGGAAAAAGTTGCTTTTTCATGAAATTGAAAGGGATTTGCACCCCTTGACACCTTGGCAATTTTTTTCACAGTTGAACAATGTGGAATTCAATAAGCAAACATACACCTTAAATCTAATATTAATACATCAGTTTAAGGGCAGTGAAGGTCATAATAAATAAACATAATACTTTGTGACAAATAATTCTGATGAGGCATGTGACTGTTGATGACTTGTAAAAAAAAAAAGAAGCAGATTCTTTGGGGATTTGATGAAAATTTACAAATCAAGCAACTTCACTCAAGTCAGTATACATAATCATTGAATAATGACTAGAGGCAATACACATATTTTTGATATTGAACAAAATGATTCTGTCCCATTATTAAACAACAATAGTATCAAGTATATGTATTACTCTAGTCCAATATAATGAAACTTATGTGCTTATAGTTTATGAACGAATATGCTCTTAAAAGGGTTAAGGCCTACTATAGAGATGAGGAAGGTTTCACTATGAGACAAAAGGGAACATGGTTATCTTGGTAGAGGTTAAGTGGTTCAAAAAGTATTGGTACTTTAACACTCACTAAGCCCCTCACTGCTGCGGTTCAAGTCCCATCAGGGTCACTCAGATTTTTCATGTGAGGAAGCCTTCCAGCTGGCTTGCACAAGGTCAGGGGTTCTGCCTGGGTGGCCTTTGAGCCTTGAAAATGTACAAAGGTCCCCCGCGGTCTTCCTCCCCCTGAAATTAGCTGGACTTCGCTTATATGACTGAAATACTGTCGAAGCTATGGTAAACCCTAACAAAACAAACACTGGTTTGGGAAAAAGTATCTTCTAATGTCAGACATTGTTGTGCCATAAGTAAGCTGTATTGCAGGACTGGAATTGAATGTTAGTCTGATCTTGAAATCCTGGTTTCAAGTTATTTGAAGTGATTATTTCTTTCTTTAGGTCAAGGGACGAGACGCTTCAGGACATTATATGACTTTGGAAAAAGAATCTTGAAGAATAGATGTTGTTAGAAGACGGTTCTTTAGAACAGCAATTGAACAGCTGGAAGAAAGCACACCAGAAGATTGGAAGAAGCAACTGAAGGTTAAGTTTGTTGGGGAAATAGGAGTAGACATTGGAGGATTGACAAGGGAGTTCTTCTCTCTGCTTTTCACAGATGAAAACCTTTTTGAGCACAATGGGTTCCATTATGACTCCCAGTTGATGCGGAAAAAAACCCACTTCTTACTTGGAAAAGCAAGTGTAGTGGTCATCCTTTCAGGACACCCAGGACCCCAGTGCTTTAATAAATACTTAACTGAATACATCTGTAGTGGCCAAATACCAAAAATGGAGGATGTGAGTAATGAAGATATTGGCAGAGCTGATGTGATTGCAGTAATTGAAAAGGTATTTGATTCATAAATAGATCACTTAAATTATATAATATAATATTCATAAATGTGGCTGTATCAAAGAAAGCCTTTTCACCAAATCTTCAGTATCAACATTACATGATCTATTATAAAAATAATCCAAATTCATGTTATTATCAGTATTGAAATGCCGGTCAACTTTTTTTTTCAGTTGAAAACCTGTGATGAAACAGGTGAGCTGCATGCAGAAGACATGTTTGAAGTCAGTGGATTTAGGAAGGTTCTGACTGACAAGAATAGAAAAGAGGCAATTAATGCGTTACATGAATATTTCGCATTTTACAGGCACCTGGGACCATTGACACAATATATAGAAGGTATAATGCTTAAGATTACCTCCCTGTTCTATTAGGCTATTGAAAATAAAGTACATGTCACCAATAGAAAGATATTATTGCACTGAAGAGTCATGTACAATTCTCATGATTCTGTCTCCAGTATTTTAGTGCTCTTTTTACAATGTCTAATTTGCAAGATTATTTCAACTCCTGTTCTATCAATTTATATATTTGGTTGGGAACATACAGATTTTGGGTCATTGCATCTGTCCGTCCCGTATGACCATTCATCAAACCTCAGGTTTGCCTTTGAGTAAAAGCTTTTTCCCTAAGAAAATGACATCATATGTAAATGAAAGGGTACAAATATACTTAAAGATACTGTCTATTTAATTTATGCTAATGTATTGCTGCTACCTTTATTTCACAATTGAATGATTACTTAAATAAGAGCTCTGCTGAAAGTGAGGCAATATATGCCTAAAGGAAGGTATTGTCTGGTAAATACTTATTACAGAATGGAAAAACTTTTAATCAAGAGTTTTAAGATAGGACATGAAATTGCCAATGGATGGACAGATGACAAAGTGCATGACATGATGCAGTCCATTGGGTGTATAAAAATGTACCATACACTGGTGTGTTAATGTGTCTCACAAGACACGTTCTTCTTTTGATTGTTAAATCGGCTTTGTAATCATTTACTTTAAACATTTACAGGTGTCTTGTATGCAAGCCACACAGGGATTACATTCTTGCCATTCTTTTTCTTGTGAAGAATAACAAAGAGCCTCCATTATTTGACATTTGTTGCAACAATAAATATATATATATTGGTATCTGGAATCATGATTGATCTGTTACAAAGACAAATCTAGGGTATCTCAATGTAGTGTCTGTGCTATTGTCTTTTTTATTGAAAAAATATCATGGTGTTTGACAGTCACATTCTTTATTAACATGCCTACACTTGCACGGTGTTTTGACAGCCATTCGACAACCAGCTTCTCTTAATGATGCGAAAAAGGTTTTTATTAAAGGAAATTTTCCTTCAGCAGAGGAAATGGGGGATTACTTCAGAGGTAAATTTTCAGAGAAGGAGAGTGACAAGGCTTTGGAGGAAATAATTGTTTACAACCTGAACATTTTTTTCAAAACAGTAGAGAGTAAGTGCATGTTGCATTTATTCCCAGGGTCTCTATCTTCATAGCCATCTTGCTCTTTTAGCACTTGTGCTCAGGATAAGCTTTTTGGATAGCTGAATGTCCGTCGTCCGTCCGTCTGTCGTCCACAATTAGTTTGTGTGCATTCTAGCCTCTTCATTTCTTGAGCAATCATATTCAAACTTATTGATAATGTTTATAAATAAAATCTCGACTTAGTTCGATTATGGCTGGAATTGATCGTGCTGCTAAGGCAGCCTCCGATTTAAACGAGGCTGATATAAAAATTCCATTTACAGATTTGAAATCTTCCGTAAATAAATTGATCTTTTCAAAATGGCAATCTAGTTGGGACAACGCTCAATTTAATAAGTTACATTCTATTCAATCATCCTTGGGTTTTTGGTATCCATCTTCCCGCGCCGTGCGTAGGGAGGAATGTGTTATCAATCGTTGTCGCATAGAACATACTCGTTTGACTCACTCCTATCTTTTAAATCGAGAAGAACAACCTGTATGTATTCCTTGCCAGGAACCGTATACTATCAAACATATTTTAGTCGACTGTATTGATTTAAGTCTTATTAGAACTAATTATTTTAATGTGGCATCTATGATAGACCTTTTTAATACTGTTTCTGTTGATTCCTTGATCGCTTTTATTAAAGACGTTGGTATATATAACAAGCTTTGATTTTACATACGTGATATATTAAACGTGCTTACTCTCCTGCTGTGCGGGATTCACTTGTTTATAGACTTACCGTAATTTTAAGCGTTTTCAGACACCATATGACGTCTTTCGACTGTTGAGGTGTCTTTAAATCAATATTCTATTCTATTCTATTCTATGGCTGGAATGAGGCCTACGCCCCTTTTAATATTGAAAAAGCCAGATTACACTTTGTTTGCACTATAGCCTTATCATATTTTAAACAATTGCCTTCAAACTCTGACAATGTTTATTTTCATAAAATATTAGCTAAATTTGATTATGGCTTAAATCGGACCATTAAGTCAGGAATTATGCCCCTTAGTTTTTAATTTCTTAACCAATCATCTTCAAAATGTGTGACAAAGTTAAGTGTCATAAAATCTTGATTTGGACTGATATTTGCCCATTAGGACAGGAGTTATGCCCTTTTTTTTAGAATTATAAAAAAAATGTCTTTTATTTCACTTTGTTTGCACTCTATGAATTATGAAAATTTATGAAAATTTTAGATTTCACTGTTTACACCTCAGCATCTCTATTTCTAAAGCAGTATGTTTAGCATCTTTGGCATTGAAGGCTATTTATCTCAGGTGAGCAATTTAGAGCCATCATGGCTCTTTTGTTTTATTTGCTTTGAAATGTTAGTGTATTTGCTAGTAAATAAAGTATGCTAAGTCAAAGGGGCCATTTCTTTTGTTCTTTTCTTTTGTTACCGAATGAAGTCTATTGTCTTCTTTTGTTCTATTTACTGTTAGATGGCCCCTTACCCTTATCTGGTAGCACGGACGGACAGACAGACAGTGTGATTCCTATGTACCCCCTCCCCCAACTTTGTTTTCTTGGGGTTGGGGGTATAATTAAATGCAAGATACACTTGCACATAAAAATAACAAACAGTTGCTGGATAAATAAAATAGTTTATTATATTTGGTGCTTTTTAAGGCTATTTATATTACAGGAGGCACTATAACCACCCAGTAGATAAGTGAAGAAAATGGAGAGGAACAGTCTATTTTCGTGCACATGGGCCATGTCTGTAAAGCTTTGACAGAAGGCAGAATCTACCACGTGGCATTCCTAATGGAATTATTGAATTTGACCATGCATCAAATAACCTTACTAATGTAAACACGTGTGCACCTTCCATTAAATTTTCTAAAACTAAAGACATGGAAGATTATGAACAATTAGAGGGACACATGTTATATATAATTGTTGGAGCACCAGATTTTGGCATAGAGTAGAAGTCTTTCTCATGATAGTCTTCTTCAATACAGCCTGCCAAATGAAAGTGGAAATGTTTAATTTTAATAGAATTGACATCTTTTGTTGCCTAATGAGTTAACTAAATTGCTCTTATTCACATGGGAATCTACAGCCTAATCAATCGTATTACAAAACGATTCATGTACTGAAAAATCCTGCACCAGTTTAAGCTACTCTAGTTTTTAAAGCTGTCACTGTCATTTCCAGTAAAATGTCACATCTGTGTCAGTTTCATATTTGTACCAGTTTAAGTTTAAAATAATAACTTTAAGCATTTTAGCTCGAATATTCAAATAATATGAGAGCTATTTAAGTCGCCCTTGCATACAAGTTACAATCGACCTTACTTCTCAATAACCATTTATTTGCATGCTTAGTACTATCCAGCTTGTACTTCAATTTCCATTCATGGTATTGACTTGAAAGTTTATGAACATGTTTAGAGGCACCAGATAGCCAAGGTAGATAACTCTTGATGGAATATAATGCAAATTATGGCCCCCTATTTTGCTAAAAGATTTTTTTTTTTAAGTTTTGCATGCAAGACACTCATGATTGATCTCAATATCCAAGCATGGGATCGATTTGAAACTTCCTTTGATATGTTAAGGAGTATCAAACTTTCCATTTAGATAACTCTTTATGGCATTAACTTAGAAAGTTTGGTTAAAGTTTGGCATGCAAGGTTTTTTCCTTTACCAGGCAGATTGATTTGAAATTTTTTTTTTTAAGGAGTATCATACTTTCAAAAAACCCTTTTTAATTTTGGAAAACTCTGTTAAAGCTTGGCATGCAAGATACTCTCATGCTTAAATCTCAATAGATCATAATGGAATATATTACAAGTTATTGCCTAATTCATTGGATTTTGAATAGTCGAGCATGCTGTCCTCTGACAGCTCTTGTATTTTATAAAATGAATTTAACTATCTACTGAGCAGCTGTATGTTTGAATAAAAGTTTAAAGAATACCTCAATTTAATTTTTCATGATGAAAAACAACGCGAAATTTTTTGCCCCGCAGAAATAACCCGCTATACAGTATTCAACTTAATCGGTGGTTTTGAAGAGCCAGAGTGAAAATCAGACTGATAATATCATAGCTAGTATCACAGTAACTAATGTCTGTGTTCAAATAATATGTTTGAAGTGTTTTCAGATAATTCATTGAATTATCATATTGTTATCAGACACCATGGTACTTTTGAAATTAGTTTTATATTTTTAGCAGATACATTAATACCTAGATTATACCTAATGAAGATCCGAGATTATTAGATAATAAGAAAATAAACATATAAT
Source organism: Solen grandis (assembly GCA_021229015.1). NCBI lineage: Eukaryota > Metazoa > Mollusca > Bivalvia > Adapedonta > Solenidae > Solen > Solen grandis. The sequence goes on along the minus strand of JAIFHC010000792.1, from coordinate 1,105 downwards.
CAATAGGATTTTTATGATTTTGAACAAATTGAAAGATTTAACAAATCAACAATTTTGTCCATAAGAATTCCCAAAATGAGCTTTATCGTGTTGAAAAATTCCCAATTTTGGCTTGACTCCTTTTCCGAAATGGCTACAAAAACGCCTGATTAGCGTTTGGTTGTATAAAGTATTAAATTCATGAAAAAAAAGAATAGAATAGAATATTGATTTAAAGACACCCCAACAGTCGAAACACGTCATATGGTGTCTAAAAACGCTTAAAAATACGATTAGTCACAAAATTATACGTAAGTGAATCCCGCACAGCAGGAGAGTAAAAACGTTTAACATATCACGTATGTAAAATCAAAGCTTGTTATATATACCAACGTCTTTAATAAAAGCGATCAAAGTATCAACAGAAACAGTATTAAAAAGGTCTAACATAGATGCCACATTAAAATAATTAGTTCTAATAAGATTTAAATCATACAGTCGACTAAAATATGTTTGATAGTATACGGTTCCTGGCAAGGAATGCATACAGGTTGTTCTTCTCGATTTAATAGATAGGAGAAAATAAAAGAGCCAGGTGAATGAAAATTCAACACATCCCGACGAACAAGCGTTTTCTGGAAATCACTCGTCCTGCAACAGTGCACTTGTCGAGCGGACCAGTGGAATTTTCCAGCCCTGTGGGGGAATATCAGAATCAGGTTGTCCGTCAAAAAAAGTGAAATCTTTAAACGACATCTCTGAAACAGCTGCACAGAATTTGATCAAATTTTTTAGGGATCATCCTTGCATGACCATCTACCAAAGTTGCTAAAATTATTTGGATCCGCCAAAAAACATGGCCGCCAGGGTCGGGGCTAATTTGCCTTAAATGTATATAGTGAAATCTTTAAACGACATCTCCTCTGAACAGCTGGACAGAACTTTATCAAATTTTGCAGGGATCATCCTTGCATGACCATTTACCAAAGTTGCTAAAATCATTTGGGCCAAAAAACTATGGCTGCCAGTGGTGGGGCTAATTTGCTTAATTATATATGAATTTTTAAACGACATCTCTAAATTTAAATTTTATCCTCGGACCATCTAATGTTGCTAAAATAATTTA
>JAIFHC010000791.1:0-50000 GCA_021229015.1 Solen grandis | reverse complement strand
GAATGTGATAAAATTTATCTCATGGAACGTTGAAGGTTTAACCGCAGAGAAAAAATCATCAAGTGACTTTATAGACTTATTAAGTGAGTATGATATTATATGCATTAGTGAATAATGGACAAACAAAAACTCTAATATTGATTCAAAAGGATACTCAAATCCTATCCATTCCTACAGAAAGATAAAAAATCGCCGTGCAAAACGGTGCAGCGGTGGTATTATTATGTATATTAAAGATAATTTAAGAAAAGGTATTAAACTTATCAAAAATTCAAACGATGGTATAACTTGGGTAAAATTAGATAAACAGTGTTTCAATATAAAAGAGGACACGTTCCTTTGTTTTACATATATACCCCCCAGAAACCTCTCCTGTCCATATTTTAAATGATATTGATATTTTTACTGAATTAGAGAACGATGTCATTTCTTTTAGTCAAAGAGGCAATATATTCTTAACTGGAGATCTAAATAGTAGAGTAGGGCAAAAATGTGATTACATACAATACGATAGTAGTGTTTTGACACATGACGTCACTCCCATTGAGCTAGTAGTTCCTCGCGTTTCGCGAGACTGTAGGACCAATCGTTTTGGAGATAGGCTTATCGATCTTTGCAAAGCAACCAATCTACGACCAGTGAACGGTCGTTGGTTTGGTGACCGTGGGAATTTCACGTGTGTGACCCACAACGGCGCTAGCGTAGTGGATTATTTGATCACACATCCCGAGAATTTTGGGGCGATAGCAAGTTTTGAAGTACGGGAGTTCAATACACATTCAAATCATGCTCCAATATCTTTTAATATAAAAATAAATACTAATATTAAAGCAAAGGAATTATGTAAAAATACATTTTACAAATGGGACCCAAATTATAGTGAGTCATTTATGTCCGATGTAGGATCAAATATTCATTCGTTATTACAAGATTTGAACGAGGAAATTGCAGGGGAAGGAAATGTAAATGAACTAACATCTATTTTTACAGATTTCTTGCATAAGCATGGTCAAAAGTATTTTGAAAAGACATCAAAGACATCAAAATCACACATTAGTACCCAAAAACACCAAAATGAGTGGTATAATTTCGAGTGTAAACAAAAATATGAAATCTATAAGAAGGCGGTCGAACGATTTAACTGTTCACTGTCAGAAACTGATAGGATAATCTTATTTCAGGCAAAAAAGGATTATAAATACCAATGTCGAAAGTCAAAAATGCTTATAATTACGCACGAAGCAAAAAGATGAATGAACTAAGAAAAAAGTCTCCGAAAGAATTTTGGAAAATATTCAAACCATTTAAGTCAAAGAATGTAGGAGACTCGATATCAAATGAAGAATTTCGGGAATACTTTAGTAAACTTCATGATGAAAACTTTAATGAATTTATGAAAGATTTCGACTCTATACCAGAGCATTCAGGTAAATTTGAAACACTAGATCAACCAATTACGGATGATGAAATCATAAAAGCAATAAAGAAACTGGGAGACAATAAAACACCCTCTTGTGATAATATATTGTATGAATATTTTAAGGTAACAATGCCAGTAATTATAACCCCTCTTAATATATTTTTTAATCATATATTGAGTACTCGGGTATTTCCTCGAGATTGGGCAACTGGTTTAATTATCCCAATATATAAAAAGGGTGACCAAACGGATACGAATAACTATAGAGGAATTACCCTAACGAGCTGTTTTGCAAAGTTGTTTACCGGTATATTAAACGATAGACTAAAAATATGGGCTGATGAAAATGATATATTATCGGATGCCCAGTTTGGCTTTAAAAATAAATATAGCACTGTCGATCCTATATTCATTCTTTATTCTTTAATTCAAAGACAGTTTGCAAATAAAAAGAAACTATATTGTTGTTTTATTGATTATAAGAAAGCATATGACTGTATTAATAGGAGTAGACTTTGGTATAAGCTGATTAAACAAGGGGTTGATGGGAAATTGTTGTCTGTTCTAAGATCAATGTACAATGAAGTTAAATTGTGTGTCAAACATTTAGGATCAGTGTCGGATTATTTTACAAGCAACATCGGTTTGTTTCAGGGAGAAATTACATCCCCCATTTGTTTTTCTCTATTCCTAAACGATATAGAGTTACATTTACATGAAAATATTGATGCTGGTTTATCAATAGATCAACTGTCCATTTATCTGTTGCTATTTGCAGATGACGCAGTTATTATATCAGAGACAGCTACAGGACTACAAGATTCGTTAAATAGCTTATATACATACTGCAATAAATGGGATCTTACTGTAAATATTGATAAAACGAAGATTCTTGTTTTTAGGAAAGGAGGACATTTAGGAAAAAATGAGAAATGGTTTTATAACGATCAGGAACTAGAGATTGTTAGCGCATTTAATTATTTAGGGGTTGTATTCACAAGTGGAGGGTCATTCATGCAAGCCGCAAATACACTGGCAGGTAAAGGTTTAAGGTCACTTTACGCGCTGAAATCTTTAGTTAAAAACATGAAAGTTCCTGTAAACATCCTATTTAATTTATTTGATGCATATGTACTGTCCGTCATGAATTACGGGTCGGAGGTAATGGGTTTTATGAAATCAGAAGCAATTGAAAAAGTACATAAAAATTTTTGTAAATGGATATTAAATGTTAAGCAGACTACAAATACCCTATCTCTGTATAGTGAGTTAGGTAGATTTCCGTTGTATATCGAAAGATATATAAGACTTATTAAATACTTTTTAAAACTTAAAACTGAAAAGAGAGATAATTGCATATTAAGTACTATTATAAATGATCAAATATCGATGATATATCAAAATGCAACAATTGAAAACTGGGCTTCTAAAGTTAGGGATATTCTTCAGTCTACAGGGTTTAATGAGGTTTGGTTCTATCCACAATCTGTTATTATAGGGGAATTTATCCCATTACTTAGACAACGTCTAAAAGATTTGTATATTAGAGACTGGAGAATAGGAATAGAATCATGTTCTTCCCTTAACATCTATAGAGAAATAAAATTAACTTTCGATCAATCATCTTATATCAATATTTTAGATAACCAAAAATACAGAAATATTCTTGCAAAAATAAGATTATCTTCGCATAAATTAAATATAGAAATTGGTCGCCATAACAATATACCACGAAATGACAGGAAATGCCCCTTATGTGATCTAAATGATATTGAGGACGAATTTCATTTTATACTCAAATGTCCTGTATATGCAAATCAAAAAAATTTCTAAAAGTGTACAAAAATATATATCTTTGATACAAAGCTGTAATAAATCAACATTAAATAAATTAGCTGTTTATTGTATTAAGGCATTTAATCTGAGAGATTCACTTGTGTGACCTTACTATGATTAATATGTTTAAATTAAATTAAAAAATTTTTTTTAATTTTTTTAAATTATTAATTAATTATTGTCTATACTTATCATTTATGAATATTTTATTTTTTTGTTTTGTTGTTGTTTTTTTTTTTTTTTTTTTTTAACCTTAATTTTGTATATTTTTACATGCCATGTGTACTTTGATAAACAACTATATGTTTATAATGACAATAAGCTTGTAATGCTTCAGTCATCAATAAAATTTCTGTTCTGTTTTGTTCTTAAAACACAGGGAATACCAACTCCATTTTTTTTTAATTAGCGCATTCTTCCATTGTTTTTACTGTAAGTAACTTATTATCAGCATATGGGTCCCTTAATTGATTACCAATCAAAAACATGCGCAGTCCTGAGGACATTGTAGTGATCTCCCTTTCACAGTTTGACAGTAAAAGTAAGAAAACGCTTTAGCCGATTAGCACATGGTAGACAGGTTCGGATAAGAGGTGTGAACAGGTAAGAAAACTTGACGCTAGGGGTTCAACTTTACTCCGGATAAAGGGTTATATTTCATATATAGTATATTTATATTCAATGCTTTTAAAATACGAAATAGTATAAATTACATATAAATTTTTAGCATTAATTGTTTAATGAACTTTCGGTCTCATCTTTTCTTTTTGGATATTTACGTATTCTTCAGGTGAAAATGTAACAGTATAAGTATATTTCAGAGGTGTGTGTGTGTGTGTGTGTGTGTGTGTGTGTGTGCATTTATATCGAGCAAAGACATAAATCTAAACGCTTCCCTAAATTTTCGTTTCGTTAGGGCAGCTATTAGGATTTACATTTATATATGTTTGCGTTAACGTATGTGTATATGTTTATATTTACCCATAAAATTACTCGTAGTACACGTTTCTCTAACATTTCGTTAGGGTAACAAACAAGAGTGGAAGAATTTTCTTCTTGGCTTTTGTCTATGTATGAGCGTATGAACATCTATTTGTGTGTGTGGTGGGTGGGTATTATGAGTATTACGAGTATTATGAGAATGTAGCATATGTGTGTTTATTTTCATATGTGTGTAAATGTATATAAAATTGTATACATGTTGTATTCACATTACCTGCCATCATGTAAAATTGCCACATGGGTCTATGGCCTTCTGGAATTTAAAAATAAAAAAACTTGAAACTTGAAACATATAAACTTATGATTTGCGCTCTCGGGAGAGACGATATGGCCAGTTCATGTGTAATGGGCTCGGATATGGGGGAGGCAGCTGAATATGTGGACTCTATTATGTCGTCGCAACAAGCCACACGGGTTTCTACACCAGTACATACGGGACGGAAACGTAACGCTTCCGAGCCTAGTACCTCGGATGCTGATGCAAAGAAGGCGCGTATAACGGCAAAGGCCAGACGCTCGCTGATATCGAAAAAGCCTGTGTCATCATCTCCTGATAGTTCTGGTACTGTTCCATCCGTTGAGCAATTGTTAGCTCAGTTGTCTGCTGACATTCATATGCAATTTAGTGCACTGAGCGAGCGTATGGACAAGTTAGAATCTGGCTTGGAACAGCGCATTTCTAACAAAGTAGCACAACTGTTGGATAAGCGTGTAAACTCAGCGATGACAAAGATTTGAACCAAGGTTGAAGCGGATATTGTTTCCTTTAAAGGAGATTTGAAGGCTGAACTTGCAGAAGACCTGGGAGAAATTAATGGTAAAATTCAGGATTTGACCGGCAGGTCTTCATCCCTGACTAAACCAGACTGTCATTGAATGTGGTAATTAGAGACCTTCCGGAATCTTCTAGTGAAAATACAAAAGTTAAGGTTAACGCTCTGATTCGTGATGGATTAAACTGTCAGATGTCTCTTGTGTTAAAGCTGAGCGAAAGAAATCTGGAGTGAATAAGCCAGGAGTTGTCATAGCAACTTTCAGTTCATATGAAGATAAGCGCAAAGTGATGGTGGGGAAGAATGCCTTATCTTCTAGTCGACAATATAGGGACGTGTTTATCAACCATGATCAAACACACGCGGAGAGAATGATGGCTAATAACTTTCGAGTAATTCTATGCTCATTAAAGCATCATGGGCTTGCTCTGAGAGGCGCTCGAGTTATCCGAAAGGACTAGGAGAGACCAAGAGACAAATCTCAATGAGCTGGATTCGAACCGATACAGTCCGAGACGACAGGGCAACGACAGGGAAAACCGCAGTGACAACCGTGATGTCAACCATCCAGGCAACGGGAGCAGTGGCGATCGTCGGCAAGGTGGCACTCGCGGCAGGACCGGCAGGCGGGGACACGGTGGTGGTCAGTACAGAGGCGGATCTACCAATCATTAGTTCAAAGCCGGGTTTTGGAATGTCCGCGGTTTTAATATGAATTGTAACTCTGATAACTTTACCTTGCGTAAAGAGTGTATTGTAAATAATGACTTTGACATATTAGCCCTAGCTGAAACTCATTTGACTGAGAACAATACTGTGAATATTGAGGGTTATCAATGGTTTGGTCATAACCGTAAACAAATAGATCGTAACGCCAGAACTGGATCTAGTGGGGTAGGGTTTTTGATACGTAATTTTGTATGTGATATCTTTCGTATTTCTATTTTAGATGCTACCAGTGAAGGTATTCTGTGGCTTAGAATGGTTCATAAATATGACGATTTTACTTTACTACCTTGTGTTTGCTATTTACCACCGAAGAATTCTTCGAGGCAATTTGATGTGAATAGTTTTTATGAAAGTATGTTAGCTAATATTTATACATTCCAAAGTGAAGGTTTAATTTATATATGTGGAGACTTCAATAGCCATTGTGGCGATCTAGATGATTTTATTGCAGGGGTCGATGATATTCCACGTCGGAAAGTTACCGATTTTAAAAGTAATTTTTATGGGGAAATGTTTATTGATTTTTTGATTAATACAAATTTGTGTATGCTTAATGGTAGATGTGACCTTTCAAATGAATTTACTTCCGTGTCAGTGAAAGGGTCAGCGGTAGTAGATTATTGCATAGCTAAGCATGATAGTTTGTCTAAGTTCACTGATTTTTCAGTCACATTAACGACTGATGTTATAAACAATAGTTGTGATATAAGCACTCTCGCACCAACCAGTATGCCGGACCACTCATTGTTGTCGTGGAATATTGTATGTGATAATGTATCATTTTACGATAAAAGTTCATGTGAACGTACAGCGTATGATAAGTTTGATTTGAAAAGGATTCCAGGTAACTTTCTCAGAGGGTCGGGAACTATACTGCAAATAAATAACATCATTGAAAACTTGAGCAAGGTCTTCAGTCACAAAGTGATATCGATACTTTATATAATGATTGGTGTTCTTTAATTAAATATGTATAAAGATGTACCATATAAGACCATTTCTGGGGTAAATGTAAACAAAAGATATAGATCTGCTAAACCTTGGTGGAACCCAGGTTTGACAGATCTGTGGAATGTTTTATGTATTGCTGAGCGGAAATGGTTAAAATGTTTATGTAGAAATGAAAATTCGAAGCTTAAAGCTGACTTTGTACAAGCTAGGAAGTGCTTTGACCGCGAAGTGCAAAAAGCTAAACGTTATTATTGGTATTCATTGCAAAGTGATATTTTATCTGATTGTAATGTTGATCAGTCAAAATTCTGGCAATCAATTGGTAAGATTGGTATTGGCCAGAGTAAAGGTCAAAATATACCTATGCAAGTCGTGTATGAGGATGGATCCACTTCATCATCTTTAGATGATATACTGTCTAAATGGAAACAAGACTTTAGTTCTTTGTTTAATAATATTCCTACGAATTATTTGAATCAGGATGTAAATCTTGATCTAAGGACTGAGGATAATGTTATGCAACAGCCATTTAATGACAATATTTCTATCTTAGAAGTTAAGAGAGCGTTAGACAGAGCTAAGCTTAGAAAAGCTACAGGTATTGACAATATCCCTTCGGAGGTGCTAAAAAATAATGCAACCGCTATGTTTTTACATGTTTTATTTAATATTTGTTTTAATAAGGGTATTGTACCTTCTATATGGAATAAATGTATCATCCATCATATACCTAAATCGTCAACTGCTGATGCTAGGGACCCTCTATCATACAGAGGAATAGCGTTGACGTGTACCATGTATAAACTGTACTGCAGTATATTGAATGACAGGCTTAGCACTTGGTCAGAAGCTAATAACATTATTGTTGATGAGCAAAATGGCTTTTAGAAAGAAAAATAAAGAAAAACTTTTACTGCTTTCATCGATTTTCGTAAAGCGTAAGATCTAATCAATCGTTCTAAATTGTGGAAAAGACTGCAAGATATTGGTAATTGTGGTAGAATGTTAAGCGCTGTAAAATCTTTATACTCATGTGTAGCCTCATGTATCCAAATTAATTATTTTACTACAGAGTGGTTCGATGTGCAGTGTGGCTTACGGCAAGGCTGTGGGTTATCGCCGATATTTTTTAACTTTTATATTAATGACCTAGCTGTGTTTTTAAAATCGTTTAACGTTGGTGTCACCATTGATAATGAGAGTGATTGTATACTTCTGTATGCCGATGATATTGTTTTAATGGCTGAAAATGAAAAGGACCTACAGATTTTGTTAAATGGTTTGCATGATTGGTGTCATACAAATGATATGGTGATAAACACTAGCAAGAGTAATATTGTACATTTTCGCCCTGAATCTCAAACGCGATCAGACTTTGTTTTTAATTGTGGACAAGATACTTTAACTTATATTGATAGATATAAATATTAAGGCATAGCATTACAAGAGCATCTTGATCTTAATGTTACAGCAAGGATGGTGGCACAGAGCGCAAGTCGAGCATTGGGTCTACTGATAGCGAAATGCAAACTGGTTGGTGGAGTACCCTATAATGTTTTTACAAAACTGTATGACTCATTGGTTTGGCCGGTGATTGCGTACGGGTCCTCTGTTTGGGGTCATAAGTCATTTTCTTGCATAAATGCTGTCCACAACCGTGGTATGAGATTTTTCCTTGGGATGGGAAAATATACTCCAAATGCTGCCGTATCTGGAGAAATGGGATGGGTCCCCTCTGTGGTTCGACAGTGGAAGTCTATTGCTATGCAGTTGACCGGTCTGTCCCATACTAACTCATCACGAATAAATAAACGTATTGCGTTATGGTCTGTGTCTAAATCAAGTAACTGTAAAAACTGGTTTCATACTGTTAAAAAACAATTAAGTAATCTTAGGCTTGACACCTTTTGTAATATTTCGCACCCTATACCCAAATCGTCATTTGTTAACCAAGTTGAAGCCTCAGTCATGGAAAATTACATTACCGAGTGGTCTCGTATAATCAATAGCCCAGTTGGTGTATCAGGCAAGGGTCAAAATAAATTAAGGACCTACAGGACCTATAAGCAGGTGTACTCTGCTGAAGAGTATTGCAAAATGATCTTACCCCCTAGGCATAGATCAGCTTTATGCAAATTTAGGTGTGGGGTAGCCCCAATACGTATTGAAACGGGTAGATATGAGAATTTGAGACTGGATGAACGCCACTGTCCTTTCTGTCGCGTAGTTGAAGACAAAATGCATGTCATTTTAGACTGTCCTTTATATGATGATTTTAGATCAGATTTATATTATAAAGCAAATGCATTTTATCCTAACTTTATGAATCTTAGTAAAGCAAACAAATTCACTTTATTGTTCTCTAGTCAACGTTTAATCAGACAATGTGCCAAAACCTGTTTTAATATTCTTCAACGTCGTCAATTTTATCTATGTAAGTAATTAATTTTATATGTTTGTTTTTTTATTTATTAGGTAGGCTTCTGTTATTTGTTTTATACATTTTATGATGTTAATATCAGTACGATATGTCTTGAGTTTTAATGTTTACCTAAATGTATTACAAAAGTCTCTTGTAATTCAAATTATGAATGGTCATGTGCTATTTTCATGTTTTATGATTTTCTGTTCAATTGTTTTGTACATGAATGAGACTGAAATAAATAAATAAATAATAATATATAAGGAAAAGAAAAATCGGGTCTGAAGGTTAGGTTCGGAATGAAAGGTAGGCTTCGGATAACGCATTTTTTGGATAACCGAGATCCGACTGCAACAGGTTTCTTTTTCAGTTAAAACATGTAAGGCATGATAGTAATGAAAATTTAACACTTTCATATCAATTTAGGAAAGCTGATATAAATGACTAAATAAGAAGCAGGCGTATGTCTATTTTCAGACCACAGTTTTCCCTATTTTGTAAAAGTGGACACGGCCTTCAGGGGAGATAACTACTGCGGAGAAGTTGTGCAGTTAATTGTGCGGACCTTGAAACAATGATCGTATATACGCGATTATGATATGAATTGTCCTTACTTTAAAAAAATCAGCAAGTGCATAATATTTCATGGAAGTTGGTGGATTAGTAAATTGAATCTGTTTTGTTAAATAGTCTTCTCAACACCTCCCAAAATTTTGGTATTTATAAACATTTTTGCTTACGTTTCCATCTGCTCAATAGTTTTAATCTGTTAAACATATTACAATTGACAATTATCTGGCTACACTGAATTTGTTTTTTAAAAGATATTTCTTGTTTAATATTCAAAGCCATTTTATTACTTTACGGCATATAGTCGCTAATGCGTCCTTCTCCATGTCGGTATGTCCGTCTATCAGGAACTTCATGAGAACTTTCTGTTCTAAGAGAAGATGTTTACTTTTACGGCTGATACAGCTTACGCAAAAATATAGCTTAAGGTTGAGCTGTAAACGTTATTTGAAAATATATAAAGATAGCTTATTGTGATTTTTATCCAAAACCGAATACTGCTTAAGTAAGATGTGCACGTTTAATATATACACACGCTTTCGACAAAAAATCTAATAGCTCTTGTGCAGAGTAGTCTGTTTTACATAAAATGCAATAACACCTGAACATAATCTTCACTAACACAGTAAAGGCAAGAGAAGAGAAAAAGTAGTTTTAATCATGGTAGAAGAAGCGACAGTTTAAGGTGTGTTTACCATTTCTACCACCACCACCATCATCATAATCATCATCATCACCGAACACATTCGTTACATATGTGCTTGAATTTCGTTACACATTTGAAACATCTGTAAATGAAAACCCCCCAACAAACACATTTGTAATATATTTTACCTGTTACGAATGTGATCATATTCGTAACATGTTTGTTACAAACGTGATTTGTTACGACTATGGTGTAACGCTGCTTAATGTCTAGTGCAAAACCTAACGTCTTTCAATTAACTGTCTTGTGTTTAGTTTCTGTTCACGAAAAGCTGGAGAATATCGAAGGGTGTAAGGTACGATACAGCATTATAAGCCATGTTAGCACCGTTCGTGAAGTTGGCAGCCCAGCAGCGCAGACCTTTCTATCATGTCATTGGGGACGATCCGACATCTATTCTGGTCAAACATGTTTGGCTTCTCGTATGCCAGACAAATCAAGAAACTTTATCGATGCGTGATGTTTTAACTCTCAGTAACAAGTACCGAATGAAACAAAATCAAATCGCGTGAGTCAGGATACTATTTGGTACAAAAATAAATGTTACGAATTCTAAATGGCTAAACATGTCTGGTTTGCCGCTAGAGACTATCAATTTCTTATGTACTCATGGATTACGGATCCTTATCTTTTGTTCAATTCTTTCGAGAAATTGAATTCTGAAAAGTGTTTCCAGAGAATTATTTTTGTACGTAGGACGGTAACAGCCGATGGCAGTGTTCAACATTTTACGGTAAATTGTTTGTCAAACTGTGGCCTGAATCGAGCCAAATTGCCCCACTGTTCTGTCTTATTGACATAGAAATGCTGGAGAATGAAATGCCCGGTGGCCGGGTTCCTTCAGTCGTGCGCGAAATGAATATGTTATTTGAAGCGATCTGCAGTTAGTGCCTCTTCGGTATGTTTTGATCAGATATCAACAAACTTGATTTTGCAACGCTCTGATTATTTTCATTTGAAAAGCGATAATGAGGATAGAAAATGCCACATGCAGTGCATGCAAAACATAAAAAACGTACTAATGTATTTCAAATAACGCATTTACTTTCATCAAATCTTTTCTAAGCGAGCGCCGGCCTATGTATGTTGTTACCGTTCGTTAAGTAACTCCAACTCTAAGTACCAGATAACACCGTCATTTATGCCAAATTGGAGGGCCATACATGCGCAAGTGCTCTCCTCTAAAAGTGACAAAAAGGAACTCTAGATCCCCTTAACTTTCTATTAACATGAGCCGTGTATATAACAAGGAAAACTCAGCTGTCTCCTAGATTGATTCCAAATGATAACATGTGTACTTACATGGTGTTAAATACTAAGGTTTTAGGAGCTGCCGCCGTTATTCAGCTAAAAGGATCTATCCAGTAAAATAATTGTTGCTGGGTCTCTAATGGATGTCTTCCTTGTTCCAAGATAATGATTTTGTAAAATGTCGGGTAATGATGTGTTCGTAGATTTTTGTGACTTGCAAAAATCTACGAACTGATAAATAATAAAAAATGGACTAGGTATATACTCCTGAAATAAGTAGCACTGTGTTGTACGAGATTTGTCATTTGTATTGTTTGTTCCATGAAACACGCACACTTTCAAATTAAAGAATTTTTTTAACGAAATTCCCGAAATTTTATGCACTTGGAAGTATCAATAATTATTTGTCTACCCATCCTCGTTATGTATTCTTTGTAAAAGGCGTACGTCATATAACAAAACATATATTGGATATCGGAAAAAAATATCTGGTCAAATAATATTGTAATATTTCAAATACCAATATGTCTGTTAAATGAGGTATATTTTGAAATACGCAAACAATATCAAAATGTATCCATCACATTAATAGCACACTGTTCCTTTCAAGATAGTTTTGTCAAAGCGTGTGTTACTTTTATTTTGATTAACTATTTAACCATTTCCCTCATATAGACACATTTTGACGCACTCAATAGGTACCACATAAAGCCTGATCTGCAGAAAACCACAGTTAAACCTTACCAAATTTAATTACAAAATCCTCATTTCCAGACCACTGAGGAGCAGCGAACAGCATAAAACCTGATCAGCCTGCGAGTTACTCGCAGGCTGATCTGGTTTTATGCTGTTCGCATAGGTCTTTTCATGGTATCCTCTATGAGGGAAAGGGTTAAGTACTACGAGATATAAAGAAATCCTAAAAAAATATCTAGATACATTTAAGGTTTTCTGTGAATAGGTACAGATAAATTATTAGATATCAAGTGATTTTAAATGAGCGTTCTCCAAATTATAATATATACAATTCTGGTCATAGAGGGGCCTCCGTGGTATATCTTAGATGCATCATCACTAGAGATTTAGACTGGAGTGAACATATCCAAAACATAACAAGTAAAGCTAGTTGAAGCCTTGGATTCTTGCAACGAAATTTACGTATCAATTCTAAAACTATCAATGAACAAGCATACAAAACTTTAGTCAGACCCTAGTTAGAATATGCAATAATTGTTTGGGACCCTTACAACCCAAATCGAAAAGGTACAAAGAAGCGCCGCGAGATACGTCACCAGTCGGCATAGAAATCGTTCAAGTGTGAGCGATATGATACAATAATTAGGAAAGTTTGGAGTGATTGATGGCAGTTCATTTTATTCCAATTCTTCCTTGTGGTTGCATGTCTTAAGTTAAACAAATGTAAATGATAGATTAATGAAAGGTGTGTTTCCCAAACCTGTAAGTTGCCATTTTTGATAGTTATTTAAAACACATCGTTTAGAAAAATGGCATAATGGTAGTTTACTTTGAGAAAGGAAAATAAATCAATGAAGCTTAATGCATAAAAAATAATTCCCATACTTCAGAGAAAATAAATAGTGGGTAAGGAAATAATACTGAAGGACATATTTAACGTGATTTAATGTCATTTCTTATGTTCTTAATAATGCGTTTCCATTCCATTTATTTCAATATTTTTTTTTATAGAACAGGATGAATAATTAGATTAAAAAAATTTTTGTGCGAACATATTAATCTATTTTCTTATAAAAAAAAAAAAAAAAAAAAAAGCAACTGCATTTAGCCGAAATTCATATGATTATCTGATACGTAATACGCCGTCTGTGGTTATGACATTGGATGTTTGTCGATGATAATTGCTCGATTCAGTCCTTCGCTCGTTTGTTTGTAGCGTATAACGCCCTATCGACAGTAATTCAGTCATTTGGAGATCACGTCTACTTGAGACAGATATAGTGCTGCCACAATAATGTAGTATCATTCCGTAGACATGATGGCATGATACGACACCCAGTCACATTATTCTGACACCGGGCTAACCATTCCTGGAACTACCCAGTATACGAGGACTGTCCCAGTAAATCGTAGAATTAACCGTTTTTGTATTAAATCATGGATGCATTTTATTCAATTTCTCAAAGTTGTTTACTATATCAATTTTACATATCATCTCAAAATTTAAGCAATAAATCTGCAAGAAAAATGATTTACAAAAATATTAATTGTTAGGTATTACCGCACGGCGCATGCTAATGTTTTGTATCGAACGACGTTACGTCATTAACGGTTTACATCTCCCCTTTATACGATATATAACGCTGATGCCGGTGAATCCATTTTTGGTTGTGTGTGAGCATCTGTTTTTCTACTTTGAAAAGAGAATAACCTCTCAAAAATGTAAATATTTTCGAAGAATTGTATTAAACTCTACAACATTGGTATGCTCAGATTAAGCAAAGGTGTTGAAAAATCAATTGTGTGTCAAAAATACATATTTACGGGACACAATAATTGTCCGTAGCATAAAACATAAAATACCTAATTTCCCTAATTTGATGTTGCCTAACTATCACTTGACAATGCGGGGGAATATAGTTTGCTTTGATGTAAAGGTGGCTCCTAAATGAATTTGAATGGTAAATATGCAGATTTCGTGTGTGTGTGTGTGTGTGGTGTGTGTGTTGTTTTTTTTTCCCTTTCACACGTGCCATCGAGGCCGGCATTAGCAAAGTAGTAGTAATATTAACGATTTCCAGATACACGTGTAAGTACAGTTTGAAACAATTCTCTCTCTCTCTCTCTTTCTCTCTCTCTGGCGTACGTGAATGCATGAATTAACAATTCTTAAAAGGCGCACATAGATTAATAGCAGTGTTATATTTGTTGAAAAAAATAAATTACATTCAAAACTGGTATGAAAACAGATACCATCCACACTCTTTCATTAACAAAATATCATCAATCTTTATATACACGCGACAGGAGCTTCATCTGCGACCAGAAGCCGGACTATGTGGCAGGAACTTTATCTGCGGCCAGCAGCCGGACCATTGAGATCTGGCAGAAGAACGTGGTCTATCAGATGGACCA
The DNA here is from genome assembly GCA_021229015.1 of Solen grandis. Classification (NCBI taxonomy): domain Eukaryota; kingdom Metazoa; phylum Mollusca; class Bivalvia; order Adapedonta; family Solenidae; genus Solen; species Solen grandis. The sequence goes on along the minus strand of JAIFHC010000791.1, from coordinate 35,229 downwards.
CACCGTTTGTAGTCTGGATGTCGCCGGTTGTGACCGCAGCGTTGTTAATCTTGATATCAGCGCCGTGGTGAGTGAAATGAATCGTCAAGTCGTTGTTCGTGTTCAAAGTATTCAGGTGTTCATTTTTGTAGAGACCCGATGAAAACTCCGTTGATGGAACAACGTGGTAGGTGAGTACGCTTGCAAGAGCTTGTGGGTCGTTGCTGATCTGGCTTAAGGTTCGCTGCTGGAACTTTGTCGAAAGCGGAGTTTGTTGGGGCGAACAGCGTCAATGCGTCTCCTTGCAAAGCGGAAGCAAGCCCAGCTTGTTGCACCAAACCTAGAAGGGTGCTCAACTGAGGATTTCCGGCAACAACTTCAACAATGTCCATGGTTGGTTCCATCATGACGGCGTCGATGACATGAATAATTCCATTATCCGCATTCATGTCGACCTGGCTGATGGTGGCCCCTGCTATGGTTACGAGATTATTGTGTGTGTACACGTTCAGGCGTGCCTGTCCACCATTGACCATTGGCAGCAACAACTCATCCTTCACAGCAGAACTTCCCACGCGGCCAGCCGTAACGTGGTAGGTGAGCACATTTGTCAACGCTGTAATGTTGTTTTGCAAGAAAGAAATTGTAGCGGCCGGTACTTGAGCGAAGGCGGCGTTGGTTGGTGCAAATATGGTAAAATCTCCTCCGTTCAGTGTGTCCACAAGCCCAGCCTGCACGACCAAGTTTACCAAAGTGGAAAACCGTGCAGGGTCCGCCTGGAGAAGTTCAACTGTTGTCGCAGCTAGACTACTGCCAAACAAGAGTGCGAAAACTGCCAGGAATTTCATGGTTTCTTCTGCTGGTTTTTGCTGTTGAGAAGTGCAATGTAAATTTGGTGAATGATGCCCAGAAATTATTTCTGGTATTTATAATGGATAGCATCACAAGTACACTGATAAGAAACACGTGATGAAGATAAGATTTAATCATTTAAGTGAAAACATCTGATTTTATAAAGGGATCGAGTATCTGTCATGCTATTTCAAGTCCATAACACACACACACACACACACACACACACATTTCATACTTCTTCCTAATATGTTTCAGTCAATGCAAAAAACTATTATTAAAGGTGAACTAATATAAAATGTTGAGACATTTATACATACATGAGCGCATAAATTATTGTCAAAAACATGCATATCCCAATTATCAAATAAAAGGGAGATATTTTCATGGAGGTTTGTCATTTTATTGACTTTCAAATTGACATCTATATGTATATGGATTAAGAAAAAAAATGTAGAAGTAAAGGTATAGAATAATAAGATCAGGTATAATCATTATTATAGAAGATATAAAAATACACAGATGATCGTTGCAAACATTGTTTGAATCTAAGTTCTGACTTGATCAGTTAATATACTCATTATCCAAGTAGTTGTTCGGAAACGAATGCTGGACGTGTACGGGTTTGGAATTCTTTAAGTGTCACCGGTGTCAATATATTTCAATTAGATCAAGGGATGGTATCTAAATTTAACAGATGACATTGAAAAAATTGATTGATCTTAAGTAATCACCTTATAAGTTTAATGTATTTCAATTGAATTGGGGAAGGAATGGGTGGGTATGAAAAATTCTGAAAAGTTTCACCGGTACGTAGAATATATTTCAAATTTCTGCTATCTGGGGATGAGTTCTTCCAACACGGGAACTTTAAAATGTTGTTAAGGTGTTAAATGAACAAGCATTAAAAGACTAAAACCATCTTATATCTATTTTTAGCAGAGAACAAGTAGATATCCAAACCAAATTTTCACTTTTTGATTCACTAGTCGTTCCTATTATATTATATGGTGCGGATGTTTGGGGGATATATGATTACAAAAAATAGATAAATTACATATTAAATTCTGTAAATACATATTAGAAGTACGTCCACAAACATCTAATGTTGCAGTTCTAGGAGAATTTGGCAAATTTCCTTTATCATTAATATGTAAAGAAAGATTTTTAAAATTTTTGGTTGGGGTTTTTTTTTTTGATTTTATACCTATTTTAAATCAAAGACTTCAATATTTTCAACAATGGATTGAAACTGTAAACAGCCAACCAAGATTAGATTACTATAAGCTGTTTAAAGTCAGAATTGATTATGAAAAGTATCTTTACTGTTAAGAATCATAAACTACGTAAAGATCTATCACAATTTCGTTTTTTTTAAATTGGTAGGTTTTGGGATAGAATTTTACTGTGTTGTCCTGCTTATAATGATATAAGAAGAAAACATAGTATTAAATTTAGTTGGGCAAATTATCATTGTTTTCAAAATTTTGACTATTTCTAGCGTAGCGAGATTCTTATCTGATGCTATGAAATTAAGGCGGGAAAAAAAGACATTCATGATTTTTTTTAATTTTACCATTGTTAATTATTATATAAAAAACAACATATTTTGATTGCTTTGTCTTGGTCATATGTAAGAAAAATTATATTGTAAATAGCCAACACCTCCCCCCCCCCCCCCCCCCCCCCCCCCTAAATTGCCCATGTACCCCTAGAATTGTAGGAACTCTCTATAAAAGGATACAATGTTAAGGAAAGATAGCAGTTGTACCCCCAGTTACAAAACTCGGAAGGCACCCTATAATAAAATGGACACTGTGAGCGTGATAGTGTTTCCTGTTCTCCTTTGGATCATCTTGAATTTTGTACACCAATCTGTGCTGTTAGGAAGAATACAGAACTTCATCGCAACTGTCGTTTATAGATTTTGTCTCGATGTGTGCACCATATTCGCGAGAGTCTCATTTTGAGTTCACTGTCGAGATCTCAAGACACCATTCTGAAAAGAGTTGTCTCGACATTCTTGTAACGCTCCATACTTTGTATAAACTTCTGATCGTCTCTATCGGTGATTTTCCTAAATCAACACACAACTCAATCGCCGATCTGCGTGCCATGTCTTCATCAGACGTCGCCCTTGTTATAGTTAGTGTTATTAAGAGAGAATTTAACAGTTAAGAAGCCAGAACGAGCTTAGCGAGTGACGGCTTCTTAACCACAGGGGCTCGAAGTTGCATGGGGCGAATCATTTCGTACTTCATGGTAGCATTAAAAATAGGAAGGGAGAACACTATTTTCGGCTATTTTATGAATATCGCATTTTCGGCAAATAACGATCAATAAAATGGTTCATATGCATTTGTGAGGAATAGAAATATAGAATCGTTTCGTTTCCCGTGTGGCTTTTACTCTTATAAACGACTAACAAATGTTTTTAATGTCCAACCGAGCTTGACAACATCCGGGACCGGTTACTTCCGGTTTCTTATCTAATGATTAAATGTAAGCACTCATTGGTCAATATATTTAAATCAAATACTGTGAAAGCAGGTATGACTTCCCTGTACCTTCTTGTCCGACAATGATTACATTGCGCCCATTTTCGATCGCGTTGTTTACGCTATTCAGGACCTCCGTAACTTAATGAAGTTTTCCCGGGAAATGTCAGTTTCGTTTACATTTTGATTGGCAAATAAAACTTATCTTTATATTCACTTCTAAAGAAACCGGAGATAGGTTTCCCCGGCTGTTGTCAAGCTCGATTAGAACAATAATTTAACGATATTATCGTTACAAGTGAAAAACTACCTCATTTACGTTTAGGAATTTCTGAATTTATTTATTTAAAACACAACCTGATCCATTTTCAATGTTGAATTTCGTTATAAACGCGTTTTATCCAAATTTGGTCTCAAAACAGTGTCCTCCCTTCCTATCTTAATGTTACCACTAAGTATGAAATGATTCGCCCCATGCAACTTCGAGTCCCTGTGTTCTTAACTGTTAAATTCTCTCTTAATAAACACTGACTAACTTAAAGTTTGCCCCGCCCTATTACTGCGTCACACTGCTATATTAGGAGATGGCGCCATAAAATTGTTACGTCTGCGTGTTGTTAAAGTATTCACACACGTGCACATGTTTTCTATATATGGATACACATAAATTTCGCGCATTTTTTTTCACCGTTGGCTCATTTCTTTTTCAGATTTAAATAATGAACCATGGAAGTTTAATTTGAGTGACGACTGTTTTTTTTTTAATTTATTTATTTTGTTTTATTTGATTTGATTTTATTTTATTTTTATAAGTTAAGACATCAGTACACAGCAACTGATTGACGTTAAGGAAAGAACGAAATATGTGGAAAATAATCGTAGATCTATAAAATAGCCTCTGTCAGAGGAAGAAATCAAGGCTAGGAATATCCTGGAAATACCAAACCAAACGAGTTAATACATGATCTGTAAATTGTTTATGAACGTTATATCAATTTCAATTCTTGTATTTACCAAAGTCGTAAACATAGGTACTGGTATAAGCTCCCTTGCTTGGCGCTCAGCATAATAAGGGTAGTTCCAGGACTGGTTGGCCCGGTGTCAGGATAATGTGACTGGGTGTGGTATCATGCCAACTGTCTACAGCGTGATACTGTTCAGAGTGACAGCACTACATCCGCCTCAAGTAGACATCGTCTCCAAATGACTTAAATACTGTCGGTGGGACGTTAAACATAATAAACAAACAAAAAAGTTATCCTTGTAATTTAATATTTATTTAAGCATAGGAGTCCGTTTGAATTGAGCTGGTAATCAACATTCTGCGAAATTGTTTCCGAAGCTCTTCATTCTTATGTTACTGTCTATATAAACATGATTGTTTAAGCAACTTTACTCAATGTTTACAAATGACTTCAACATGCGCCAGTGTGGAATTAAATGATAAGCACACTTCGTGTGTAGGGGTCGGTGAAGTAAACACTGCCAAATATGGCTATCACGTGAATAGGGCGAAGCATAATTTGAAATAATGACATGCACAGTTCGCCGTAAACTCCTTACAGTTAAATCTCAATTAAGTAGACAAGTCTCGTAAAATCTCGAGCTCTTAAAAAATTAAATCGACCAGGAATTTGAAAATTTCGGGCTCACTGATTTGATAGAAAGTGCGGGCAAACTCTACTGCTTTTTAGGGACGGCAGTGGTAAGCTTAAAATCTGGACAGCACGAATTCAAATGACGATAGAATTTTACTATGTGTCGTCATAATGATCGACGTTAAAAAAAGACACGACGTTTTAACGCTATTTTCAAATGTGCGCTTTTTATTTCTGGATTTGACTCAAACAATCAACCTTTCTCTTTAATTTGGTCGGTTTACACTTTTCTGAAAAAAATTCATCCCGCGGTGAAAAAAAATAAACTGTTTAATATTATGTTATGGTTATAAGTTCGGTTGTATAGGTTTATGATGCAAAATTGAATCATTATCGAATTCTACGATTTACTGGGACAGTCCTCATATGTATGCTCAGCGCCAAGCAATGGAGATATTCTAGTACCATTTCAACTACGCTGGTATGTCGGACCTGGGATCGAACCCAAAACCTCCTGCTTTGCCACGTTTTTCATAAACATATATATATTTTTTTGTCTTTTCTTGTTTTCTTATAAACTGTTTTTGCTAGTTTCCTGCACGAAGTAGTTATATAGACCTATAAGCAATCCCTGGAAGGTCCTATTTTAAAAGAAAGGCTTCTTTCAGAAAGTCAGTTTATAAGAGGAGAGCAACTTTCCGTAACTATAATAATTAGATGCCGATGTTTCTGTTTGCTGCATATGATTTGCAAGACATATACGCACAGAATAGATGGGGTGGCTATTTTAGAAAATCTAGAAGCGTCAAACTTCACAAAATATTGGAAAAATCACAATTTCAAGATATTTTGTCGCTCCTGGTCCAATTATTTGTTCAATTTTCTTGAAATTTTAACAGGTTGTGTAGCTTTTTACTTCAAAGGGCCTCACAATTCAAAAATAAAAAAATGCTAAGGTCAATGTTATATTACGATTATGATTTTTTTCTTCGGTAAATGTAGCTCCGAAACTAAAATCTTTTTAGACAAAAGTGCTTGAAAGGCTCTTTCCATGATTTTCGTTCTCGAAGATTGGATTTGAATTTATTATTTTACAGAAATTCAAAGTTTGGTCCTTTGTTGATTAATTGTCCTTCAAATTGTGATATTTAATGTTCGAACTATGCGACTTGTGTACTAAATGGAACTGTTTGTTTCATAAATAGATACCAAAGATTTCTGTTACTGCGAAAACCGGTGCTGTCGCGATAGCGACTCTAGTTGAAAAATAAAAATGGTGCTATCTGTGTTCAAGTTAGCCAGATAATTATTTTTATTCTAATAAGGTTTGGTTAAATTTTCAAAAATAAAATACATGTAATGACCAAAATGATTTAACATACAAGTTACTTTAAAAAAAAGAAGAAGAAGAAGAAAAAAACAGATGTTTTATACCTTGAATTTGAAGGAGATATAATAAGAAGTAAGAAATGTATTTCTTTTCATTTGATTATAAATGAAAACGTACATATACTTCTTCCATGTTACAGATGAATGATATATTTCACATTTGGAATACGATCAGGGAAATTGTCAATTCAATTTGTAATGTCCAAACTTAATTTGTTTGCAACCATTGAAAGGAACGCGGTACAAATTGGCGTTTGCGCGCGGAGAACCCCGAGAAGAATCCGCATACAGCATATGACCGACCTATGATCGAATGCGGGTTACATTGGTTGATAGTTTTGCGTCAGCTACTTCTTTAACCTGACAATTGTTCATTTAGTCAAACATTTTAGTCTGCTGGACAATCATGTCGAAGTTCAAAACCATAACGGGAGGTCATGGGCTCGATCCCCGACCACAACAAACAAAATCATTAAAATGTAACTGGTAGCTTCCAGAACTGGTAGGCACGATATTAGGATATTGTGACTGAGTGTGGTATTATGCCATAAGTCTACAACCTGATATTGCAGGGTGGCATTCCTAGGTATATTAGTTTCAAGTAGAATTAGTCTCAAAATGACTGGAATACAGTTGGTGGGACGGTAAACCCAACAAAAGAACATACATTTTATCAAAGCAATGCTATTATTCGAAAAAAAAATCATGAAACATGTTATGAATATAAAGACTAAAATTCGCTGATACTTTGGGCACACAGGGAATCGTTTCTGCTAAAGCATTATTGTTCGATTCAATTTAATGTTAGAAAATTTTAACAACGGGAAACATGATATAAAAATTAAACATTAAAACACAGTATCTTGATATATGCTGTATTATAAACCCTCTGCGGATTGAAGGCACTTGTTTAACCTTTACAATGCTGGGGGTACTTATGGCTGTCTAAACGGAAAGTACAGACTAACTTCAGTCTTCACATCCGTGCAGTCTCATCATGGTCTGCACTATTCACTATTCAGTTAAAGCAAACACCAAGAAACAACGAATGGAACAGTTCAAAATGAAGTAAGGACAGATTCAATTAAGAAATTTAGCATGATACGGGTTAATAATCTAGTATTGATATAGATCGAAATTTTCGCGAAACAAATGGGATTTACATATTTTAATTTGAAATGCGCGAATTTATGACTCCCCGAAACTTTTTCTTTGGTTTAAACATATTTATTTCCCAAACATAGCTACAAAGAAAAACATCAGTGCAGCATATACATATATGAAATGTAAATACGTTACATAATGTCATAAAGATATTGATATTAATACATGGGGATTTAAACGAAAGCTACCTGAAGCTATAAAGCTTATTTCCCCTTTCGAAGTTACGTTACTATGGCATGCTCTATATATAAAGTGGGAAACATACTTATTAGTAGACAAATTAACTCTTTCTATGCACAACAAAATAGGAAAGTTAGGAAGATAGAAAGAGAAGAATAAATGACATCAGTGTAATCTAGATCAAATTCAACCGAGTGAGGCCCCCTGGAAGATTGGTCTGCATACTTCAAATTGATATCAAATATATTACAAGATCAAGGCTAGTTGTGATAATATATCTGCATCAGTCAAACATACCACTCACAGTGAACCGTCTGAAGCAGTTGAAAAACGTTCACTGTGTGCTATAAATTTTTGTACAGACGCAAATATAAACGAGTTTTCCTCAACTGATAAAGATGGATCACCATTTAGTAATGTATTTAACTGAATATTAAAATCACGTAGGTCATTTAATAAAATTAAATGAGGCTGAGCGTAGTATATACACTCAAAGAAGAAGTGATTTTTATTTTCTATTTCTCCACATCTACAGAAAGGGTTGGGTACAAGACCCAGATGTTGATTAAGTAGGCTACAACCAGTGCGAAGGCGTGTATGAAACACTTGAATGCTTTTTGATCCTTGGAAATAATAAACTGGAACGCTTTGTCTGTCAGAGTTTAGGAATCTTTTGAAAACATGTATTGACGATGCATTTCTTGTACCAAATAGAAACAGAGTTCCATTCACGAAATGCTGTAGGTAGAAATGAATTATAAAAGTCAGTTGTTAGAGCGTGTACGCATCTTATATCTTGATTATTTCAAAGTTGATATCTAGAGTTAGTGTTGAGACTTGGTACTAATGAAGACAGGTAACTTGGCGTTAAGCTGTAAAACATTTTGTAGAATAGAACAAGACGATCTTTCTTTCGTCGATTAGCTAAGGAATCCCATGCAGTTTCAAGTTGTAGTTTGTTTAGTGATACTAATTTGGTTGCACCAGTGACAATTCTTGCACATTCGTTTTGAATTTTATCTAACAGGTAATTTTCATTAGCACAACAGTTACCCCAAACAACATCAGCATATTCTAAATTAGGTCTGATAAATGATACGTCAAGTGATGTTCTATCTAAAATGAATTTCAATTTACGCAACATATTGACTTTTTTCCATGTTTTGACTATAATATAACTAATATGTGAAAGCCACCTTTGGTCATGAGAGAGGATAAGACCAAGGTGTTTGTGTTCTGTAACTTCTGGAATTTTCTGACCAAACATGAAAAGAGGTGGATGTTGATTTTTTATTTTGCTTTCTACTAATTATAAGTGATTCTGACATTAAGGTGTTGAAATTTACTAACCACGTTTCAGCCCATTTAGATATTTTATCGATGTCGCTCTGGAGTGCTATGGCTGACTCAAGTGGATTAACAGAAATGGCATATAAACTACATGTAGTATCATCAGCAAATAAGTTAATATTAGACCTGATATCATTTACGATATCGTTTATGTATATAAGGAAAAGTAATGGACCGAGGATCGAACCTTGGGGAACATCCGCATTAATTTCTAACCAGTTTGAAATAACAACACGCTGCCTCCTATTAGATAAATAATTAAAAAAGAAGAAAGAAACTATTTCTGTCATTCTAAATGCGAAAATTAGCCGTGAAAAATAAAGTTGTACATGTCCTACATTACTGAAACATAACAATGAAGTCAAGAAACATTGCTTTCAAAGACTGGATCTTCTTTGGATTGGGGTCTAGCATCAGTTTCGGATTTGCCCGGTTTTGGTTCTAGAGTAAAACTTGCACGAACTTTTATTTCCTTTGCATATTTGTCCGCAGCACCACCGCTCATAAACATAAGTTCGGGTCTGAGACAGCCTGTCTCTAACAGGTCCTTCCCGTTTGAGCTTAAGCAGAATTCTGGGAAGGGTAAAACCGGAAGTTCTAGAAGTTTCCTGTTTCCGTCCAGGGTAGAGCTTATTATTGTCCAATCTTTAATGATATCGAATACCTTTATCACTCCTGTGAAACCACAAGGTTTATTTGGTGGGTCACCGATTAAAACTTTGATTGCCAGAGGTTTTGTAAATACACCCATTGCTACAAGTTGTTTGAGAGTGTATGCGCACGCATTCCTGTCAGACTTTGTACTCTTCGTCTGTATCTTCTTGTTTTCTAGTATATAGAACTCTCCGGTCACATCAAACGGAACAAGGACATCAATACCATCTTCCGTTGTGCAAACAAGACACCTCAGAAGTTTGCGTTTCACGGCGTTTTTGTCTCCAATGTATCTGATATAGTCCTCAAACACGCTGTGAACGTAGAAGACACCAGGAGGGAACTCAAGCTTCTCGTACATGATGTCTTTCTTATTCATGGGGTCCACAAGGGTGAAGCCCGGGAGACGGCGGGCGGAAAGGTAGGAGATGGGCATGATTCGGGCCAGGTTGGCAACACTTAGTATCGGCACAGTGTCCTCGTCCAAAATTCTGAACCAGCCTGAAATAAATAAAACAAAACACTCATTTCAACATTGTTCCGTGTCAGTGATCGGTTAATTGCACTTACGCCGCTGAATCTTATTTTATTGTTTATATTATTGTTTGTTGTTGATATTTCAATGCTTAACCGTTACGGCCAACTCTGGCGTAATGAACGATTCTCTCCGAAAATCTTATGAAACTGAGAAGTCCGAAGATGGGTGAAGGATACGCCGCTGACAAGCAAATGCACCAACGTCACAATTTCGTTACCACTATCGATTATACCGTGGGATTTTCAACTGACAAAACTTCGTTTTTATGAATGTTAATCAGCTAGTTACTGACCTATGAAACCATGCGCAGCGTTTTAAATAAATCGAAAGCTGACTTTAAATTCGAACAGCTATATGTAATGCGCCATTTCGTTGAACAAATGAGCCCTTCTATCTGATGAAAATCTTAATTTATATTTTTTTAGTGCGAAGTTTTGCTAATTAAATAAACCGCGGTCGATTAAGAAGCAAAAGGTATTGAGCGAATATGGGTTCCGACGATAGAAGTGCACGTACTCATAACATCACTAAAACCTGAAATCAGCTTTCCAACAATTAAAGGTTAGCTCTGCTTCCATCTTCAGTCTAATTACAAAACAGTAATATGCAGAGTAAGGGACTCTATAGAAATACTTCTACATAAAGAAAGGAAGAACATAAAATCTTAGCCGAATTCTGAAAAGGATTGTAAATGACGTCGTAATGGAGATGGGCTGTGCGTTTCTCGAGATCCGAAAACGCCAAGTTAATTAAAACATTTCAGCGTTAAAGCTAATAAATAAACGAAAAGTACGGAAATAACTTTACATTCCCACAGTACAGCGGTCCGATAATGCTTGCTTAGCGTGAACGTGCCCCTAACAGCATTTCTTTCATTCAGGTTGGTCCGACAAATGTGCATATACTGGATCCAATCATAATTTGCATTTGTATGCATATCGCGTACACGCCTCACTGAAGATTACAATACTTGTTTAATAAATGTTTTTTTGTAGTTTTGAATCAGTCATGTGTGTGCAATGTTTATGATTACAATGCAGTTACATGTTAATGCATCTATATACGGTATAGCCATTGTATAAATAAAAATCTATTCAATCCAGGTAGTATGTGTTACATGAGTAAATACTAAATTAAAGTGGATGTGTAAAGAAGATAAATGTTTCTGACCAGTTCACACACTTATGCTGAAGACTTAGATGATGATGATGATGATGATGATGATGATGATGATATTAAGTACGTAATTAAGTAAATAAAGTCTTTATTTAAAGTGGATAATGTATTTGGAATATGGTCCATATGATGATGATAATGAGTTGATAGTTAGGATTTGAAATGGTTCAACACATAGATTCTAAACTAAAGTGGTACACGTCTTCCTTTCAAATTGCACCTAAATAATTAAGTGCAGATATATTAAACGGAATTAAATACCTTGGGAACTGCCGTGACGTCTGGGGCGTATATCTCAAGACTACAATGTGACAGTTAATTGTTTGACATTTACTCCATGTCATTCCTGAAATACCAGGTGATCTGCTTCCCCATGTCAATCTTGTATTACGAACGATAAGTGTCAAACATGAACGGTATTAAAGACCAAAATAATAAAACCGGTCAGCATGTTAGTGTTACATGGATACATATGTAATCCTTCTCATTAAAACCTTGGGGTTTGCTTCTAAATGATTAAAACAAGCCTACTGAACACAAGCATATCGGAACGATATTTTGATCATCTACGTGCAAGTACGTTTCTGTAGTGTGTGGCTGTGGGGTGCTTTAAAACCTGTTAAAATTTTGTTGTATATAGTGGCACAAATGAAGTGAGTGACGAAGTATAATCACAAAAACAGCACATACGACCAAATGCAGATTTCTTCACTCAAAAAGACGATCTATTGCTTCCAGTGATCTAGTTTAGGGTGTCTGACCCGTAAATGGGAGGTAATGGGTTCGATATCCGATCGTGGCAAACTGAAGTTGTTAAAATGGTATTAGTGTATTTCCCTTGTGTTTGACGTAGTTCCAAGACTCCCATGACTGGGTGTGGTATCATGACACTTATCCAAGTGTGGAAGCACTTCATGCGCCTTCTGGAGATGATTGAAATAAAGGTGACGAGGCGTTAACAGATTGGCCATATCACGTGGTATGTGAAGTCATTTTAAACTGTCGCGGTAGCAATTGTTCGCATGATTTGGAGGAAAAGACTGCATTAAGTATTTATTTCTTCATCAGTTTTAATGGTATTTATAGCTTATGCGAAGCAGAAATTGTGTCCTACACATAGGCCGTAATGATCCTTTGTCAACTGTACGGTAGATTTCGTGTATTTTAAAGCACATCACTACGTACTAAAGTTTTCCTGAATGTTTAGACATAATGTTAATGTGTGTATCAGATCTAATCATTTAATGGGTCACATGGTTACTGTCGCTGATTTACATTCACTTATCCCTTCACCCAGTAGGACCAAGAACTCGGATTTTCTACGATCATTTTCTCTCCAGGAATAAACGTAAAAAAGCAGACGTTTTAATGACTCGTACAAAATCACATGATATTCTTAACATATCGTGACTAAAAGCATCTAAGACAAAGAGCAGAAACAAACCTGGGTAATCAACCGGAAGTACGACGACGGAACCCCCTTCTCTGTATCTGATGCCATCTTTTGATGATTTGACAGCCACGAGACTAGATATATTCCTTGCCACAATTTTAATGCCTTTAACCTCTCTATACAGAAGTAGAGGTTGGTGCAGGGTAGAGCTCGCGTCTTTCTTTTCCTTTGTCTTGTCTTCTGCATTCATCCTAACTATAACTGGCAGTGATGTCTCTTTTATAAGATCCACAAGATTAACTGTCCGGTCTGCCCAAACAAGCGGCAGTGCTCGGTTCAGAGACATATTTTTCATGTCCATTGAAGCCATTTTATATGTACCTAAAACCACAACAATAAGTGTACTTTTCTATATGTTAATATATCCGCGTGTTCTTTAATTGATACAGCATTCAATATACGATACAGCATTTTTACTCCCCGTACTACACTTTCTGTTTTTTCCTTGTGAAATCTAACTGAGCAATAAAACCTGTCATTTATTTATATATGCAGTCAAATTCAAAGTGCACGTTTGATTAAATAGCAAGTCATGACGTACTTGTAGAGATACAGGTAGAGATCTCGCTCAATTTTCACGATATGGATTGGTTATTGATATCGATTTAGCTGATCACTGTTTACATCTTTAAAAGCATTCACGATGTATACCAATATAAAATCGATATGTCCTATTGAATTGCCACTCGGTTATTCAAACCTCCATTATAAAAGATTTCACGATGACAGCCAAGTTGTCAAAACTGTCGAACTCCTTCCTGAAGGGAAAAACGGAGGTGGCTCAACGAAGATTAATTGATATCCGCTTACCAGGCGACAAATAAATCCCATTACTTTATCTTCTGCTAGTTTAAATTTGTCTCAAGAATATTCAGTTCACCTACCTCTCATTTATTCAAGGACACTTTAAGCTCCATTTACAGCTTCATCCCCCTCAGTACTTTAATCTCTCGTCAACATTTAAACCTTTCCGCTGTATTTACACTCGTGTTTTACATTTGTGTTCATTTTCAATCGATTTACTCTCGTCGAATCCTTCTAAAAAAATGACTATAAAGAAGATTTAAATTCTGAATTAAATTTAATTAAATTTCAGTAACATTTGACACATACACACTAAAACTGTTGATTAAGTCACATAGTATTTCTGCAAATTCTAAATGTTCTGTAACATCATTTTAAGTTGGTATTTAATTAACATTATCCTAGTAAAGCTTGAAACGTGTATGAACAGTTAAATCATGAATGCTGAAATCTGATCGAGTGTGTTTTACTACACACATTGGGGGTGTCTAATTCTCACATTCACCGCTTCGTTTACCATGACAATGAATGGAACACAACCCCATGACTTGATAACATCTCGTTAAGTCGGTGTCTTCATTCGGTTGCTGGAGGGGGTACTCGCAACCCTTTTGTAATGAAAATGTAAACTAAACCGTTTCTACTATAGATCAGCTAACTCCAACAACAATTTTCTGTTTCATTTATTTTAGTTTTACCACATCATTATAGGCGCTTAGGTGTCCAACTTCATTAGTTAAAGTGTTTTGTGTCTAAACGTTAGTGTACAAGGTCATTTCAACTCATATATGTATCTTGTATATCTTCTCTCATAAACACCCCTACAACACACACACACACACACACACACACACACTGGTACCGGATGCCGGTTGAATTGAGCCTCAGCCCCGTTACTATGCCTTCTTTGGTTCGATCCCCGTACATTGCAGTCTACGGAAGTCGTTATATGGTAATGATATATGTCTCTCGTGCTTTGGGTTCAACACATATTGGTATGTGCAGGACTTTTAAGCCCAGTATCAGAATAATGAGACTGGTCTGGTTATGTAACGGCGTTATATCGCAGTAAGGTAGCACTATATCTGTCTCATGGCTCCAAAGTTGAGGGGACGTTAACAAAAGTACATATTATCCATATCTTCTATGCTAGGCGCTTATCATATAAAGGTAGTTCCAGGACTGGTGTGTAGTGATACAGGTAGATACCCACTGTATGTTAATAACTTAAGTTTTAGGCAAAGGTAAATTACAACTAAGTAGTAGGTTTATGAACAAGCTGTCTGATTGTAACAATGTATGAAACGTAAAACTCAATTCAAATAACTTTCGTGTATGTTCTATAGTCCTAATCATATTGAACTTTGTTACGATTAATAGATACTTTTAAGCAAGAATTGCTACTAGTAAGATATATAAAAATAGTGCTGTTTCATCCTTTTATAAGGAAATCAAAACTAACTTCCAGTATGAATTCGACATAGATAGTTTATTTATTAGCAAGAATTAACGTTTTCATTTGTGTGCACTCAGAATATATGTTCATCCGCATAGAATGCTAACTGATAGCTACGCATGACTAATCTCATTTTGCATGTATTTTTCCGCCTCGGTAGATATGAGAGGAAACTATTAAAGTAATATCTATCCTGCAGTTCATCCTTTCAAAGGTCACTTTACAGCTTGATCAACTTTTTGTTAACTTTATTTAAGATATTTTTATTAGGAAATGCATTAGGAAATACACACTTAATAATATTGCTGGTAATGCGTCCCAAAGCTCCTTTCTGAATAAAAGTGTGTAATTTATTATGTGTTTTTTAATTCCCCCCCCCCCCCTCCCAATGTTTTTACTTTTTTTCCTTTTTCGCCCATTTATTACTGTTATAATTGACTCTTCCCTATTTCCCCCTCTCAAATGCATACAGATTCACAATATAATCACATCACTGCAAAAGTTTTATTCCTAAAATGATCTTGATGTTTAATTCTATTATCTTCATTTTCTATTTAAGTATCTTATTTTTATTCTCTATAGTTAATATCGCTTTTGTTTTTTTTTTTTTTTTCTATTGTTTTTCTAATCATGATTCAATGATTCACATTATCAGATCATTCACTTGGTCAACGTTATGTAAAATGTCTGTCATCGGAATTTCATTTACACATTTCAGGGAAAGGACTGACTCAAGCTTG
Source organism: Solen grandis (assembly GCA_021229015.1). Taxonomy (NCBI): domain Eukaryota; kingdom Metazoa; phylum Mollusca; class Bivalvia; order Adapedonta; family Solenidae; genus Solen; species Solen grandis. The sequence continues at coordinate 19,398 of JAIFHC010000791.1, read as the reverse complement.
TAAGAAAGTGTTGCCCAACTCAAAGCAGAAATAACAACGTGTGTCTGTTAATTCCATCTATGATTGTTTGTAATGTACTTGGCAATTTATTTTGTTCATTATGTGTTGTGACTATGTACATAGTGTAATCATAAGTCTTTATAAAATCTATACAAGATAATATATGTTTTCTGCCCTATTTGTTTCGTTGGGCCGTGTCAGGATAATTGTTACCGGGTATAGTGTTATGCCATTTGCAGACGGCATGAAATCGCAGTCGATGGCTAATATTATTAATGTTTGAACTTATTAATTCTTTAGTCTGTGTACGAGTATTCTGTATGTTAACCAGTACTTTCTCTATCACTCCTTTATTATTTATTAAAACTTGAAGAACCATACATCTGCAAAACTAAACTCATTACAAGCAAACGTTGAATTAATTGCCTGAAAGTCATTCTCTTTGATATGCTATTAAATACATTTTTTACGGCATCTTGTACTGTTACATAAATTGTCTAGACATTCGACTATTCAAATTTCCTTTTGCCGATGTCATTCTTGATTGAACACCGAACTCATGAGATTTTCTTCCCGGCTTTTGCTGTCGTAACGTTGTCATTTCTTAATTATTTCGGCATGCAATACATTCGTTTGGCATTTAATACGATGATACCATAACACTGTCTTTAACAGCACACGTGAACATTATGCACAAAATTAAAGTGGCGTTTTCTGGTGCTACTTTTCATCAAACATACTTGGAAAGTGGCTTAATGTAAATTTGTAAATACCACACAAGGGATACACTTACATTTCAATAATGTCTAGAATTCCTTACTTCTTCTCTAGGTATTTGCAAAATACCAGTATTGAATAGCGTCCCCACACCACACACACACACACACACACACACGGAAACATACATACAGACATACATATATACATACATACCTACAGACAGAAGCCCTACATTGGTCGTTGGTTCAGTAATTACTAATATGTGACTAGCATTGTCTCGCAGTGATGGATGGTATATACTGTTACCTTTGAAATGTGTGCATTGATATTAATGTTTATTCAAACTTATGATAATACATCCATTATTTCTACAAATAATAAAAAAAAAAACAGTTACATAAAATATCAAAATTTAAAAAAGAAGCTTTTTTATTATTAAAAAAATACCCTTAATGGTTTTGCTGTTTCTTGAATTTGATTGTTCAGTATTTTATTGTATCTGTTTTGTGTTTGTGTCTTTGCCATATTTCATTATTTAGATTGTAAATGGCCAAAGGCAAATTTTATTTGCTGATTTATGCCAATAAACTTTAAACTATTATAACCATGGTTCTTCAAATGTTTAAAAATACTTCAGCGCAGACGCAAGCATGAAATTGGGGTTTATCTATATACGAATATATAAATCTATAAACTATGTCTATTAAAAATTTACAAACAATTATAATAACATATATACATCAGGTCCAACGTTCTCGAAAACAAAAATGGAATGGAAAAGAGGAATAACTCTAAACACGTAGCTGTATGCGTACCACATCAGTTACCGTTTTTCTCGATTTCATTTTCTCCATTCTTCGAAATCCACCATAAAATATCTGCTTGATATATAACTACCAAAAATGTTTTGGCGATATTGAAATTAAATAAATAAAATACTAGTATGGGTTTTTTTCTCTAATAATATCCGTATCACGAATGTCTTTTCTTCTCGATCACATATCGAATCTTGTCCCAAATGTTTATATTTTATATTGTAACACTTCATATTGATAAATGTGATAAATATCTAAGACGACTTCTGGACCTTGGCATCATTTACCTATGTTTGGTCTCGAAGCGATAATGTTCAAGGAATGATTCAGTATAAACTCGCTCCACGTCACGTCACTGAAATATAAAGGTCATGGTCATTTTTTTTTTTTTCGAAAGTCCTATGATTCGGAGTTTTCTTGATTAAAAAAATGAGAATGCAAAATCCTAATGCTGTATGCAAATTAATACAAATCGGTAAATATAGAAAATTGTTAATATCATATTCATCTTTAAAAAATTACTTATAAATAAAATGATATGGTTCAGGAACAAGGGTATATGAAAATCGACGAATATATAGGAAACTGTCAAAAGTTGTAATTGACAATGCATCAGTACATGCATACATGCATATATACGTTTATGTTCGGATGTAACAGTAAAGCAATAGATATGCATATGTGATGTGCATTAAAGAAAATATGAAGTGTCGGTAAGTATACATGTATGTGTATTTATTGTGATATTATCTTCTGTACAGTCTTGTGTTAGTGTAAATTACATGAAAACAGACTGGTTTAATGTCAATTGCGGCTTGAGACAGGGCTGTATTTTATCTCCTTTTTTCTTTAATCTCTTCATAAATGATCTTACTATTTATCTTAAATCATTTAATGTCGGTAAAAGTTAATATAATTTTAATGTTTAAATGATTGGTGTTGTTTGAATGACATGACTGTTAACAATACTAAGAGTAATGTTGTGCATTTCCGTCCAGTATCTGAAACATACACTAATGTTAATTTCATGTGCGGCGCAAATAAGATTAATATAGTTGATCGATACACTTACTTAGGCGTTGTACTTCATGAAAACCTTGATTTTAACATTACTGTTAAAGCTGTGGCTCAGATTGCTAGCCGTGCATTAGGATTACTCATTGCAAACTGGTAACTGGTAAATTGGTGGTGTGCCCTTTGACGTTTATACAAAACTATATGACACTGTGGTGTGGCCTGTCATTGCCTTTAGCGCTCCAACATGGGGATATCGTTCATATCTTTGCATAGAAACACAACAGAGCCATACGTTTTTACCTCGGAGTCGGCAAATATATTCCTAATGACGGAATTGCCGCGGATATGGGTTGGAAACCCCCAATAGGGCGGCAGTGGAAGAGTATATCGTTATACTGGGCAAAGCTAGCAAGTATGGATGGGTCAAGATTAAATAAGCGACTGGCACAATGGGCTTATAATAAGGCTGGCAGGTCTTGTAAAAACTGGTGTTATATAAAAATTACTTTGAGGAATATCATGTCCTATGTATACAGGTTTCAATAATGAAATTTCTAATTCTCTCGCACTAGAAGTTGAGAACAAAACACTTGATAATTATATAGAATGAGCAATGTTATAGGCCCCTCTGGTCGTGGCCAAAGTAAGATAAGAACGTTTAAATTGTTCAAATCAGATTTTAAAACTGAGCAGTATTGTAAAATGATATTGCCACCCAAGCATCGATCTGCTTTTTGTAAATTCAGAAGGGTTACCAGAAGTTGCTAGGACATGTCCTTTCTGTAATGGAACGGTAGTTGAATACGACAGAGACGTTGCTTTAAATTGTCCTGTATACGATGACATAAGGCAAGACTTGATTTCTAAGGCAACTGCTATTATGGCTAACTATAATGATATGTCTAATAACGATAAATACTGTTTTTTGTTTTCTAACCGAGATTTGATTCGTATTTGTGCTTTTAATTTTTTACAATGATGTGCATCTATACTACACTTTTAAGTATTTGAAGCATGACCGTGTTATTTTAAGGATATTTGATTTGATGTCATTTTATTCATCTCTTATAATTCCGTATGAGTGGCATGTACATTCATGATGTTTTATACTAGTTATTTGTGTATACTGTATGTACAATGATGAAATGTAAATAAAGACTACCACTATGCTTTTTAAATATTCTCTTTTTGATGGGCAGTTTCTGAATTCTATACCATGATGATAAAGACTGATTGGTTTATTAACCCTTTCCCTCATAGAGGAAACCATGAAAAGACCTATGCGAACAACATAAAACCAGATCAGCCTGCGAGTAACTCGCAGGCTGATCAGGTTTTATGTTGTTCGCTGCTCCTCAGTGGTCTGGAAATGAGGATTTTGTAATTAAATTTGGTAAGGTTTAACTGTGGCTTCCTGCAGATCAGGCTTTATGTGGTACCTATTGAGTGCGTCAAAATGAGTCTATATGAGGGAAAGGGTTTACTCGCTCACAGCTAAAATATTCAACCTCTGTGACTTAACATCGTATTACCTTTCTAATATACCGAATAAAACATGCTTACTCTTTGTCTTTGACTCCTGTGTTAATGACAAGGTTAGAGGCGATTCTAGCATACAGGTCTCCCATAGCGTCTTCATCACAAATCCTGAAATAAGAAAAAAAATGACTCATTCGGTTATCCTCTGAAGTATTGACATCCTACATAGCCCTTCCATTCCATACTTAAAGCACTTAGTAAATATAATCAGGTTAAGTGGTATAGCATGTTAACATGAAACACAGAATCGACAGGAATCGTTTAACATCCATCAAAAAGTTGGTGTATAAAGACAGCCCTTCTGTAGGGGTCAAAATGTCTCTTATTCGGTTATTTTAGAAAAGAACTCAGTGCCACCTAACACTATCAGTCAAAAAAAAAGATATAAAAGACCTGTTCAAGTAAATAGTTTAATCCGACCAGAAACTGTCAAAAATAGTACAAACATGTATGTATATGATTTCCGTATTTAAATATGATAACAAGTTTTAAGAGATCGTGCCCATCGTATTGTACTGGATTAGTTTGTGTTATCTGTTTTAGTAAGTTTGTCCAAATATATTTTGATAAATCACAATGGATATAGGAATGCAAATTTTAAAGTCATCTGCATGACTAAAGATATCAAACAAGGACCATTCCCCGATGGCCATGCTTTATAAACCACAATATGAGCAAATGAGGCAAAGAACCCCGGAAAGGATATTAATTCCAGTAAATATATTTAATGGACAAGGACGGTCAAAGAAGGGTGTTTTTAAGGAAAAGTCATGGTTCACACGTTTAACCCTTTCCCTCATATAGACTCATTTGACGCACTCACATAAAGCCTGAGCTGCAGAAAGCCAAACTCAAACCTTACCAAATTTAATTACAAAATCCTCATTTCCAGACCACTGAGGAGCAGCGAACAGTATAAAACCTGATCAGCCTGCGAGCAACTCGCGGGCTGATCTGGTTTTATGCTGTTCGCATAGGTCTTTTCATGGTGTCCTCTATGAGGGAAAGGGTTAACACAATTTGAAAAACTTCGAAACAGTTGAAGGTTAATTCTTTATACATGTTTTATAATGGAAGGTTCTCATGGAAACCATAGGTGGAGACAAACACCACCGCCTTGTATGCCCGTGTGGTCATGAAATTACGAATCTTGAGTCCATTTTAATGTGGAGGCAATACTATTAATTTAATTCAAAATGGTCCAGATTCCATGATTTACGTCTAAATCCTAAAGCAAGGAAGAAGTCATTAAGGTTGCGAGGTTTAAAATCGTTAATTCATGTACAAACCCGTCAGTTTTGATCTGCCTGAAGCGTTTGGTGAAAGCCTCTCTTGCATCCCGCAGTCTCACTTTGCCGTCTCCGTCTGTATCCAGGGCATTAAACGTGGCCCGGGCACGGGCAAGTTCCTTGTCAGACAGAAGATGGACCAGCTTATGCTGCCGGAAAATTGTGAACAAATGGGGATGGTAAGTTAACGGAATAGCTCATATATATATATGGTGATATTTGTAACAGACAAAAGAAGGAAGTAAAAAATGATGATAGTAGTTGTGGTAGTCGTGATAGTGTTAGATGTTGTAGAGATGAAAAAGTAAGGATGGTTTCTTGTAGTAACTTTAGGTTAAGTATAGTAGGAACAGCATCCGAAACACTGGATATCAGTTGCAGTATTGAGTCTTTATTTCATATAGACTCAATTTGATGTATTGACACACAGAGCTGACCAAGGCATGGGAGCTGTCTTATCAGGGTCTCCTTTGTTTGTTTACACAATATCGGAGTTCAGTTGATGCACGTTCCATGTCCATGTGGCAAAGAAAATCACGATTTCATATTCCATTTTAAGTTCAGATTATTTATTTGCATTGAGTCATGAATTTGTACATGGATATTCATGAGGTAAAGGTTTCAGTTATTTCATAAAATGCAAATTTTCCTGTCCCACCTTATCCCTCTTGCCTAGGTAGAGCCTACTCTCGTAGTTGACAAACTCCCACCAGTCCACAAACCCATCGCCATCTTGGTCTATGGAACGGAACTCCATAGCAACCAGATTGGTCTCGTTCTGACTGAGTCTTTCCGAGCCCCGGATCTGGATATGGTAGTTCAAGTACTCTTCCATGGATATTCTGGCATCTAAAATTATATAGAGGTGAAAATAATGGGTGATATCTTTCGGTATTGAAGATCAAGCAACAAACGTTTATATATGGCATGAATAATATATGGAACCACGAAGAAAGCAAATTACAGAAAAATCCAATTTTGATAACCACAATTCGAACAGACAAAAAGATCATTGGTAAGACTTAAGTCACGGAAAATATCCATACTTGAATTTACTGTGAATTTAATTTACTCTCATCCGAGTTTCCAAGCTCGAAACTTCTAAATTTTATACTAATTGCGCTTTTTTATGAATACATACAGTATTTTGTAAGGGTATATGGGGATGGCCCCGATCCCATGTCCTCCATTACGGGAAAATAAACGAGGTTTTACTTTTAATCTCAAAAATAAAGGGGAAAAGATAAAAAGGACTGAGATTCCTAATGTTGCGTTAAGCATAACATGGATCAGTGAAGGAGAAAGTCAAATAGCTTGAAATTTGGAAATAATTTATTGATTTTCCTATTGATCCTGTAGCTTATATATCATATTACGAGCGCTCTTTCCGTTACTCCATACATCGCCGTTGGGACTATTAGTTAGCATTTGTTCGTTATGAATTATTTGATAGTTGCGATTTTTGGACCAATAGAAACTCTCGTTTTTACGACACTGAGACAAACCTTTTAATATGGCGACGATTTTATATCGCTTAGCCTGCAAGTGCTCATTTGTGCAAGCAGCATATTGATTGGTCGACGTACCTCTTATGAATATATATAACGATAAAGTGCTAGTCAGGTATCAGATGTAATAGGCAGTCGTGGGCATCCGACGATGATCATTTTTATAGTATTTTAATTAATATTTTCTCCCGCTTACGCATCATTGTAGAGTTCTCATTCGTTATGTACCGTGACAACATTTATAATAAAATGATAAATATCATACAAAGATGATCGAAATGCTTTTTCTTCATGTAAGATATGTAAAAAAAATGGTCACTCGCCTAAACTGGAGCTCGTCATGAACAGAACAGAACAAATATTGTATGAAGACTTTACAAAAAGTACATCGTCTACAACACATAAAAAGTATATGTCAACGTATAAGAATTGTGGCATATACAGTATGTTTGTGTTACAATCAATCATAGAATCATTATACAAACACTGGGGGAAAATCAGAAAAGAATAATTAGAGGGGAAAAAAAAAGAAAGAAAAAAAAATCGGAGGTTGAACTAATAATTTCTAATCTCAAAATTTTATATGTGTTTTCTTATACTTAAAGCTTTTTTAACATAGATTGCACGTTTAATTATTTCATTTTTGTTAGCTAATTGCAATAGTTGTATAAATTTGTACACAGAAGGATGTATGTAGTAACAACGTTTTAAATACTTAATTCTAAGATCAGCATAACGTGGACATATACAAGTAAAATAAAATTCATCTTCAATATCAGTATTTTTACAAACTGAACAATGTCTTTCCTCATATAGTATTCGATATCTGGCATATCTACCGGTCTGTATCCTTAGTGGATTTACGGATAGTCTGAATCTAGTGAAGTATATACGGAGGTTTCTTGGCAAAACATCTATATAGTGTTCATATTCTACAGTACTCCTTATATTTTTATACATTGTCAGAACTGACCTTTTGTGTATGATATTCAACCAACCCTGCTTAAAATGTGTCCATAATCTACATTTAAATTCGCATAAAAATATATTTAAGTCAATAGTTGTAATATAAAATATATATTAAGAGAAACCATAGTCATCTAACATTTTTTTAACATTGTATACCCAATTTCTCTTACCATTATTACAATCAATCAAAATTTGATTATATATTGTTCTAAGAATGATATTATCAGTCATGCAAGCATATGTATTTATTGTTTAACGATGATACGAGCAAACAGGAGCAGTATAGCTTGCCCGCTAGATCGCATTTTAACCCTTTCCCTCAAATAGACTCATTTTGACGCACTCAATAGGTACTACATAAAGCATGACCTGCAGAAAACCACTGTTAAACCTTACCAAATTTAATAACAAAATCCTCATTTCAAGACCACTGAGGAGCAGCGAACAGCATAAACCCTGATCAGCCTGCGAGTTACTCGCAGGCTGATCTGGTTTTATGCTGTTCGCATAGGTCTTTTCATGGTTTCCTCTATGAGGGAAAGGGTTAATATGTGGCGCTATTTATGCTTAAAAAAAAAGAGATTCTAAATCTATCAAGAAATACAAGACAATTTTAAAACAAGTATGAAATGATATAGGAAATTAATTTCAAAGAGTTTTATCATGCCAAAATTTATAAAACTCCGATTCATCAGCGATTTTTTTCTCTTGAGTTGTTCAAACTAAACAGACAATACAAACTTACCCTCATTGACATCAATCAACTGAAATTTCTTCGTGATTTCTTCAATTTCATCGGTGGTCAACAGCAGGTAAATGCTTGCCTAAAGACGCAAATATCGAATTCATAAAGTACGTTATATAATGTGGAATTATTAGCTTATTGAAAGGTAAATTCCTTCTTTTATATTACATAGAATGTGAACTAAAACATATCATGGGATTTTCTGATCAAATGTCTTTTGCTCGTCTGTTTGCTTGAATTATTTCTTTCTAGTTTAAAAAATGGTACACATGGTGTTTGTATATGTACTCTTGCAAAATGATCATATCTTATAAATAAATATGCTTTCATATGTTCACAGGATAATCAAAGTCAACAAGAATAATTCAGGAATAATTCAGTGAGTGTCAGAAAATCCGTAGTTTAAGGGAAAAAAAGAAACTATTTACAAGGCAGTTTCCTGTGCACTTACACATTGCAGACAGCTCCAACCCTCATTGGTTTTGGCCTTTGGGATGCTGGCCTTGTCGGCGGGGTGAAGGTCACGACACTGTTCTAAACACTCCCCGTGGTAGACATTGGAACACACCCTGCACGGGTAGGCCTTCCGCTCTTGAAATGTGGGGAACTTCTTTTTACACAAGTCACACTTAATGCCTGCTTTAAACACCGACTGTGAGAAACGAGAAAATAGTAACTACATGTATTGGCTGTATTTAAGGACATTTGCATAAACAGATAAATTATATCGTACATGTATTATTCTACACGCGTCTTACACTGCGACACTGTCATATACGCAGCTCCCCGATTTCGAAAATTGCAAAATAGGGTAGACAAAGCACAGTAATTCCCCGATCGAGGGTTTTATGACAGCACGGAATAGTATCTACGAAGTATAGTATCTAACATATTTGGACGCTTCTGAGTTGCTTCCTGACCGCACTACGCAGGCTGGCGACCCAATGTATCTTAACTTAACCAACTAAACCAACCCTATACTGTCTACGATGTTACGTTTAATCCTGACATTATATATACTAGCTATAGAATATGAACTTCCAATGTTTTCGAACTTTATTTATATGGTTGGGGCGGACGCCGATATTATCGGCATGCGTTCTGATTAACAAAGCTTATTTGCAGATCCCGATCATGTTTAGCATTACTCTAATTTGCGAAATCGGGGAATAATCTTTGATCATATCAAATTTCTGTCCCGATTTCGCAAGGTGCCATCCTAGACGGACAAAAAACTACAAAATATGAAGTGGCAATATTAATATGCATAATGTTTGTAATATTGTATTGTGTTAAACTCGGTTTAACTTCGCGCTCAGTGCTGGCAAATTTCTTCATGATAGACTTATAAATAACCGTACTATTCAATGTCAGAACAACATGCATATTAAAATTTCAACATTTTTGAAGCAAATGAATACTAACTGGTCTCCGAGCTGGTCCTTCTGGTATTTTCTCGTGGTCGTTTGTCATTGCCGGCGACTTTGATCGAAGACTTTTGATGTTTATGGCTTCGTCTGCGTCTTCACACAATCCTGTACCTGCATCCTCCTCTGTACGACTTTTCATTTTAGTCATAAAAGCAATTAAACTGTCCCTTCTGTTCCTCTTTTCGCTTAACTGACTTCTGAAGGAAACCACGGCCTCAATTTTTACCTTTCCTTTTCTCCAAAATGCTTCTGCTCTGTCAGAATTGTGAGCAATAGATACGCGCCGAGTGGCACGTGGTGTAACAGCAAGTGACATCCTTCTGTTATTTGAAAAACTCGAGACATGCGCGACAGAGGACCTTCTGTTTGATAAATGTCCGTTACTTACGGGAACGATTGATGTTCTTCTTCTTTTACCACCTAACATGTCTGATTTAGAAAACAGAGACGCCCGTCTATTCGCTTCAGCCCTCATATTCTGACTAAGAGATCCCATTTTCGCCGCGCCATGCATACGATTATGTGAGATCATCTCTTCCTTTACAGATTGTACAATAATTGTAGGTTTAAACTGGTCCATGCTCATTTTTCTTCCTATTCAATGAATGACAACTTATCAACAACTGAGCTAGGTTAGCTTTGAACGTATACATGCATAAGTACATTAGTAAAATAACAGCAGACTTAGTTTCCGATACTAGGTTTGTAATCAAATCAAAACGGACCAATCAGCTGATTTCGATCCTGGTATGCTTACATGTAATATTTATCTACTACCCTTTACCTGTGTTAAGGTAGACCTTCTGTTCGCCTAGAGAGAGAGGAAACACACACACACATACTTCGACGAAGCTGCTTACAGGTGGAGGAAGACTCCGAATGCACGGAGACATCCGGGTAGAACCACCGACCTACCGCAAGCCATCTGGAAGGCTTCTTCACATGAAAATCCGAATGATCTTACCGCCGGGATTCGAACCCACGCAGTGAGGGGCTGAGTGAATGCTAAAGTCAGCGACTATACCCTCTCGGCCACGGAGGCCCCCTAAGTAAAATAGAACTACAACTTCAAAATGTATATACGAATCGCGTCATGTTTGTTTTTTTTTGGGGGGGGGGTTGTGTTTTTTTAAAGAGTGATAATTTCATACTACTGTAGCGGGATATTCGTTTTCACAAGAACTAATAAAAAATCAAGATAGCCATGAATTTTCCCGATCACTTATCTTATGGTAAATTGTATATAGCATCCATGTTTATAAGAGGCCGAATTGAAGATTCTTGAATACCAATGAAATTTGTGGAATATTTTTGCATACAAAGAAAAACTTATCCTTCCCATAGCGGGTGTCTTTGGCAATATGTTTATAAGTCTGACTAGTTCTTTTGAAGAAGAAGCTATTTTTAATATGTATACACATTGAGCAATGGTGACCATGTTTTTGTATTGTATTAATTTTAACTATCATGGTAGAGAGGGTTACCCAAGGAACTCTATACATAAATATGTTCGTAACTTGCCAATTTGTATTGATTTAAAAGCTTTCATCTATTTTTATTTCCTTTCCTCTTCAATAGCAACTAGATTCTTTTTAACTTGGACTCGAATTAGCTTAATTATTGTAAAATGGGATCAACCAATGAACATCACTAAAGAATTGCACCACAATTGTTGACAGACGGACAAGGATCGGTCAAAATAGCTTATCTTGAGCAACTTGTACTCAGGTGAGCTAATAGCAATCTCACCAACTGTGAAATAAGATCTAGAAAAATTACAGCGTTAAAATCTACCCAGTCAGTACAAAAAGAGCCAAACCTGTCAAAAAGTTAAAAACTTCATTTCCTTTCTGTGTAAGGGTAACGTTTTACAAATTTAATCGGGCTCAAGAAAGCGAAAGTGATATATCATTATTGACGTCTATAATATAAGTCAGGTATATGCAGCCTTACCTTGATTCAACAGTGCTGCTTACTAAAGTGATATACTAGTAGATCAGGACCATCAGCAATCCATTTATAAAACTGCTTACTAAAATTTTATAATATGGATAGCGTATATGGTTGAATATAGACGACAGGTGGTGAGTGCTTCGTTGTCGAAAATATTTAAAACAAAAAATTAGCATGCGCGCGTGAAACTCTAATCATTAAACTAATCTCTTTTTTATAAGCAGTTTTCCATGTCTTTTATACTATTATTTCGGTCACAATGATTCGTTTGTTATAACCTTTTCTAATAAGCTTTAATCAAAGGTTTGCAATGTGGCCACGTGCATGTGCAATACATGTATAATGTATAATCCGACTCTTAGAAGTCAAAGGGTGGTCAAGTGTCTCTACGCCACCTGGATCAGTCGCTTGTTGTAACCACAATGTCGGAATTACACCAGTGAACTTATTCTTCAACAGTTATTTACTGTTGTGTGAGATATAGGTGGCTTCATGCATTGTGTACTTCTCAACAATGCTGCTTTTTATCTATTCTGTTTCTACCCCCACCTCTCCCTTTCTCTCTCTCTCTCTCTCTCTCTCTCTCTCTCGTTCTCTCTCTCTCTCTCTCTCTCTCTCTCTCTCTCTCTATTGAGGATGTGGGTCCGTTAAGATTCCGTTTAAACACAAATTTGTACATAAGCTACAAGCTTTTCAAAATGTTGGCGATTGCCCCATTCTCTTTCTCTCTGCAACTACAAAAGTGTGAGAAAATTCAATTAAAGTATATTTGCTTCAAAGATATGTTTACGTACACTGTATATGACAATTATTTTATAAAAGAAAAGGTACAAATACATGAAGGTACCATAACATGAAAATGTAGGTAGTATTTACAAAAGAACAAAATGATTGTGTGCGTACATGTTTTCTCAAACAAACAAAAATATACGAAAAAACTTATTCAATAAATCGTAAATATTCAACGAAGTATATGAATTCGGCCACTTTGCATTTTAATACTAAATTGAGTAAATAAAGAATCATTTTCAATGATCGACCACTCGCAATAATAAGATTAGGAAATATTGGCATTACTCTCAATATATTTTGTACACCAAAAGAATATGAAACTGTGATTCATCCTGATTTAAATTTGAACAAAATCTGCCCGTTCTCTGAGTAAGAACGAGGTTCTGTGTCGTCTGTTATCAGCTGGCTTGCGGTAGGTCGGCGGTTCTACCCGGATGCCTCCGTGCATTCGGGGTCTTCCTTTACCTGTAATTAGCTGGACGTCGCTATATGACTGAAATACTGTCGAGGTGACGGTAAACTCAGATAGTCAAATCGAGTCTTTTCCAATATAAAGACTTTCGGATGACATTCCAGATGGAGAATCATATCTAATAAATTCTTGTATTCTTGTCAATCGGAAGAACGATCTTTTTTTCTATCTCTAAATTGGGTCATATTATAGAAGACGTCAAGTGTTATATTTTCAGTATATCATTTTTATTGTTGCTAATATTTCAAGGAACTCCAAAGCCTACGTAGTATTCTCATCTGTCTGCCTGTGTCTAAATAAACTGAAAAATCGTAAACTGTTTTCATTGTACATGTATATGATTAATTGTCTCGTGATTCTTAATGTAATAAAGTATATGTTATGTTTCTGTGATAAACTAAATCTGCTCAAAAGTTCAAAAGGCATCAGGTATTTTTGTTTTAACAATCCAATGGTGTTGAAGCATGTGATCATATTTCACGGTCAAATGAAATTAATCCTTTAATGTCACGTTAATCATTCGTTAAAGGCTTAATGCCACCTAATATACTACTTAAATGTAATCATTTCGAATGAGAGGTGTCAACATATTAAATCCTTGACAGGTGTTTTTTCCTTCCTTGAAATCCTTATTTATTAACGTTAATTCTATTTATTCTTTAAATGGCCTTTGCTTTTCGTTCAACATATAGCACGAAAGATATACATAATCCGTTTAACCAATCCTTATGGGTATGATCTTTGACCTTTATCATTATATAACATTTTTTATGCAAGAACCAGTAGTACTATTTATTTCGCATTTTATAGCCTTGGTGAAATAGTGGAATTGGATATTATAATTAAATTACTGAAATCAGATTTATGTCAAGTGCTCAGGACCGCTGTAAGTGTGGAAATCAGCGGCTTAATTAAACTCGATCAATGGGTCATTCAAATGTACTATATCTGATCGCATGTGTATTGGCTGGATCACAAGATATAAAATCTCAATTTCCAGATTAAAAATCAATGCATATTTATTTTGAAAAAAAAAGGGTGGGATAGCATTTACACAATATTTAAAACATTTACATTCACTGAAAGAAAATTTTAATATTGTCTTGTAAAATATAGAGTTACAGTTCCAGTTAAAATATATGTGTGAAATTGCTATTTGTGAAATTTGGGAGAGAGAGAGAGATCTATTCGGTCTGTCTGTCTGTCTGTCTGTCTGCAGACAACTTGACATTGACCGTATACAGGGTATTGACTAGAATAAGTGTAGTGACGAAGAACCATAACTCTACATGGTCCCATCTTTTAAAAACCTCCCTTTATTGGGGTTTCTAATGAAATTTTGTCAGAAGCATTACTTAAAAATCATACAAAGCATTGACTTGAAACTTAAAAAAAATACTGATGATAACGTGGAGAACGCAGGGACAAAGAACCATTTTCTACCTGGTCTCAGTCCTCCATTCAACTATTCAGTTTTATAATGGATATTTGTCCAAAGCGTGCAGAACTCATTTACTTTATGATGCAAAAGCTGGTCTACTAAGGAATTCCTTTCTATTGACTTCAGTTATTTTGCGTCTGAACCTTTGGGTCGGGCCCAGAAGGTTAGGCTCGGATGGGGCACTTTGTTTTACGAACACATCTTGGTCATTTGCAGAAGCATTCCAAAGAGCCTGTTTTAGGTCTGAATATATTCCTGGATACCATCTGTAACGTCGCTATATGAATTATTGCTTCTTTCAACTTTTCCAGATTACCATTCTCGGGGAGAAGAATAATTGAAGTATCCTCACATTACTTCAGTTTCGTCTCATACTTTATTTTGGCAACATGTTAGGCAGACACAATATTATTCTTACAAGAAGCATAATATTTTGAACAGCTTGGATGAAATTATTAAATATGTTGGTTACTTACATCATATTTTATTTATGAGATTCATATTTGGTTGTACGTGTATTTTCGTAATTATTGAATGTTTTATTAATAAACATAGTAAGATGGCAACACTGGGTATAAGAGAAGTCCTTTACCGTGTAGTACAGGGAAGAAAACTATTAAAGTATGTGTTCTACTTGTGGGTATCTGAGACGGTGTTTTTGTTGGTGATTTTCATTTTCATCAGAACCATGTCCATATACATTTATATGTGTTTCCAGCCTACCTGCAGATGAGACTCTCAAGAGATGGAAATATGGCATGATCTTCCTGCTGGCTAATGCACTGGCCTGTGTAACTACAGCTTTTTTCTTGATCATCTCTAATAAAAAAAAAAAGAATATATGTACGTCTACAAATCATATTACTTAATACCTGAAAATGGCAATCCCTGTATACCTTGTGGGTTCTGGGTTCGGCTATAAGAAAGGCTGTGGATTCAGAGTTGTAAAGGGGTTTCCGCTTGATTATTCTTTGGTTTGATTAGCTCTATGAACCAATAATGGTCATATGAGAATATTGCCCGGGCAGGGATTGGATTTACAACTTGCGGATCCATGGCCAATGTAATTACCATGGAAAGTAGGTTTTGAATATACTGCAAAGTCTCACGTTTCATGTGCATTTTTAATTGCTATACAAGTGAATATAAATGAACAGATTATGTATTTTTTTCATATGATAGTGTGCATAAACATTCAAGGTTGTCGATAGGGAGTAAAATATACGTAGACACAATACAAGATGTCATATGAAACATAAACACATATAAATACACACACACACACACACACACACACAACATATGATATTGACCATTAAGAAATGGTCTTAGGTAAAGGTCAGGTCATACCCTCTAGTCAAACATGTTTTGTATAAAGACAATTAACATGACGCCAAAACGCCCCGCAATGAATATGCATATCGGTTTAACCAGTGAAAAGCTGTACAAACCTCCGACAAACAAATGCACGTGAATCTTGCTTTCAGTAGTTACCTTAAGTCGATAACCTCCGACAAACATTTGGGGCGGGGATATACTTGTTTTGGCGTCATGTTAATTCTATTGTCAATGTGTGTGTTATACACCATTAGTCGGCTGCTTTGAAATAACTAGAATCGGAAATCTGAAAACATATCGAAAGCAAAAACATAGGAACATGGCTTGATAGAAATATATCTATAGCAACAGCAAAATAAATACCACTGCAAGTGAAACATTTTTATAAACTAAATTAGGACATTTTATTCTATTCTAAATAACAGTACTTAAAAATAAATTTAACCCGCTATCCTCACTGATCATCACTCACCGCTGATAAGTGTATATTTGCACGTATCATCTTATATTAAACCCAAATGTTGCCACATCTTGTATTCTGTGGTTCAAATAAAGACATGTCTGTTCCGTTCAATAGCGATATATAACTTAATACAATTTTCATCGTTTTATGTTTGTTTTTTATCCTATCTGATTCTTCAAGGTTTAAAATGAAATATCAATGAGTTTAAATGTAAAACCAGCCCAAACATTATCTATTTCACGTCGATCGGTAAACATATTATTAAACCATAATGTTGATTCTTCCCGACAGTTCCTATGTTGGGTCAGTATTTGACACCTGGGAAGGTCACAATACTAAAATACTAAATATTTAAATAACCAAGATTCCATACATTGATGCAATCTTTTCAGTACATATAGGATCTGACAAAATTGTTATTCATATAAAAGTTTACTAAACGAGTTCATAAAAATGTTATTAAGATAGCCTCTTGCGAGTAATAATACGAAATGGTAATTCATGTCAGATTCTTTTTATCATATGAACAAGATTCAGTAGACTAAAACCTGATTGAATGAACTTGGAACGAATAATTACTATATGTAATTTTACAACAAGAAAAAACGTTTAAGCAATAGCTAAAAATAACGTTTAAACTTGTGTATTTCACATACATGTTCAACATCATATGAATTATACATATTTTCAATCAACGTAAGTTGAATCAATTACATTTAATCGAGCTATTTGAGTTCAACACAATATGCATATTAGAATACACGTGATTCGGAGTGACGTAAATTTGCCTATAACTATTAGGTAACTTTTTAAGAACAAGAAATTGCTTGATGAATATACGAAAACCGGAAACAATGTCATATGATAAATGTATATTGCATCCCCAAATTTAAAAGACATGTACTTTTGACGAACTAAAAGTGTGTGATTGACATAAAATCTTAACATATAAACAATACAATTAGTATGCATAAATCAATCAAGAGTACTCTATACTGTTCAATATACAACTAACAGCAAGCAAATATTCCAGTTAATATAGTGTTAAGAACTTATTTAACGGCAGTAGTCGTGTTGAAGATATACAAATACAGGTGCTTACTGTTAGTTGTCTCCCTTTGATGGGATATTCTTATTTACATTGTTTGTCTCGACAAGTGCGAGGTTGGGGTTCATGGTTTGAGCACTAATTTCACTGTACTAGTATACGTAACTGTTACTGTTATCGTGTCTTTATTACATGTATTGTCCTGTCATTTTATCTTCACATGAACCTCATGCAGGTGTTCATTTTCAATATTTTTTGGATTTCTCATTGGACCTTTAATTTTGTATTTACTTATTGTAAATGTAGTTTTGTCCCCCTTTTTTTTCCTCTGTAAATGTCCTTACTGTAGCTCATTCAGTTTTAGTCACAGGAAGGTTAGCAGGTTAGTTACAGAAAGGAATATTTCAAGTAGATTTAAAAATATATATTAACATTCATGGATATTTATATTTTATCGAATTGTTGTATATATGAGTAAACAGGCATTGTCATATTCTGTTCGATTAACATTCGATTAAGAACTTGTTCCATATAATAAAACAGACTGGCGAATCGAGAGTGTTCCCGCTTCGGTTGCAGTTTGATAAACACGAATATTGACGACTTCTTTTGTGTTTTAAATGCCAAAAACAAACCTCTCACGAGACATGAACCTAACATGGTGGAGAATCCAAAGCTGATAGTATTGTGTATGTATGTTTTCATCGCTGCCGCGACGAGTTTGTTGGTTATATGTCCAGAAATTCCTGAAGCACGTGTTCCCCACCCACCTGTTATTACCATGATGAACCAGTCGAATCCATTTCTGACAAACCCAAATGTCGATCACGGTAGTTTCACTGACATTAGTATGAGGCATCAACAGTTAGAGCCTCCCCATGTTCACAGTACGCCTGTCCGGTCTCAGGATCAAGCCCCGGTTATACACAGTACGCCCGTCATTCTCCAGGATCAAGCCCCTGTTGTTCACAGTACCCCTGTCATACATCAGGGTCAAGCACTGACTGTTCCCAGTATGTCTGTCAGGCCTCCGGATCAAGCCCCAGCTCCGATCTACATGCTGCCTCAGCAAGTTTACAAGCCAATGAAGCGTACATTCTCAGGTTTGGCAAATGAAGATGCTTTTAACTTTGTAAATGAATTTGAATCGCATATGGTGTTGATGAACATTGACCTCAGTTCAGAAAAAGCAGTTGCTGCCTTTCATGTGCAACTCCACGGACCGGCTCTCGTCTGGTATAGTAACTTCATTCTACACACTACTTGTCACCAGGCTTTAACATGGACTTGCATAAAAACTGCCTTTCTTAATGAATTCTGGTATAGCACACCATCCCTTATTGCTGAGGAGGCAGCTTTTCTGAGCATGCGTCTTGGTTCAAAATCTTTGGAAGAATTCCATGCATCCATAATGGACAAAGGACGCAGGCTACAGAAATCTGAGAGGGAAATGATTTCGCGATTCATGGATGGACTTCCCGATCAGCTGGCCTTTTTTGTTAGGGCAAGTCGCCCTTTAGCATTTAGGGAATGTTTACATGTTGCGAAGACAGGTGAAGCTTATGGTTATCGTTCTGCAAGTTTAAGTTTGAATTCACAAGTTAACGCCCTGTCCAGAACATCGTCTACTACACCCGATGAACCGAAACTCAAAGGAAAACAGAACATCCGTGTTTGTTTCCAGTGTGGTGGTCGTGGCCATATACGGCCAAAATGCAACTGGACTGGTATTGGAAGGAAGTTACCAGACACACAGTGTCAACTTTGTGACCAACATGGCCATTCAGCAATGAACTGCAATTGCAATCCTCATGCTAAAACAACTGCCATAAATGTGAAGTGTCAAATTTGCGACAGTC